>JAVHLU010000106.1:0-94778 GCA_036785755.1 Colletotrichum ledebouriae
ATTCTTTTTATTCTTTTTATTATTTTTATTATTTTTATTATTTTTATTCTTTTTATTATTTGTATTCTTTTTATTATTTTTATTATTTTTGTTATTTTTATTATTTTTATTATTTTTATTATTTTTATTATTTTTATTCTTTTTATTATTTTTATTCTTTTTATTCTTTTTATTATTTTTATTCTTTTTATTATCTTTATTATTTTTATTCTTTTTATAATTTTTATTCTTTTTATTCTTTTTATTCTTTTTATTCTTTTTATTCTTTTTATTCTTTTTATTCTTTTTATTCTTTTTATTATCTTTATTATTTTTATTATCTTTATTATTTTTATTCTTTTTATTATTTTTATTATTTTTATTCTTTTTATTATTTTTATTATCTTTATTATTTTTATTATTTTAATAGTTTAGGTATTCCCTTAAGACTAGGACGTCTTAAAGGGTAAAAAGTACACTTTCTTTATATTTAACCTAATTATATAATTTCCTAGCTTCTTCTTTTATTAAGTTCGGAATTACGCCGCAGCCCCTTTATAAAAAGGCTATAATAAATTCACCTAGTTTATAGGTATAATTTAGAAAATACTATATAGGTATTTTAACCTATACCCTCTACTAGTTAAAGAAAATAATATAGGAACCCTATATATTCCTACTACTTATAAGTAAACCCTCTAAATATTATAAATTTAGATATACGCTATACTAGGGCTAATTATATTAGAGCTAAATAGGCTACTAAGGCTCTTATAGCCTAGAGACGCCCTTACTAAACCTTCTAGTAAGGTGCTATAAAAGCTACTATATAAGATAACTCCTTAACCTAAAAGGTTAATCTTCTAGTAAGGTATTATAAAAGCTACTATATAAGATAACTCCTTAACTAAAGAGATCTTTCCTAAGAGGTTCTATAAGAATACCGAAGGTCTATCTTAAAGGTTCTATAATAATCTTATAAGGTTTATATAAACCTTAATAAATAACTATTAGTATATAGTTATATACCTATATAATATCTCTTAAATAATTATAAGATATTATATAAATATCCTATAAAACCCTATATAAAGAAGACCTATAAAATACATAATAAATAACAATACTTAAGAATATACTATCTAATATAGCACAGTATATTACAGTATTAACTATACTGTCTATACTATGGATAGAAAGGTCTAGAAAGTCCTAGAAAGCCTTATCTTTAATAAGCTTTCTAGCTAGAACTAAAAGGGTTTAAGCTATAACTTTAATATATAACTAAGCCTAAATAGGCTAAATATCTATGCAATCTACTACGTAAGCTATTGCGGAAGTAATTACGTAATAGAAGCCTCTAGAAGGGCTAGAATAAGTATAAATAACTCCTCTCTTCCCTACCTAGCTAGTTACTAGTTAATAAGCTAAAATAATACTTCTTTTAATACCCCTTTATTACCTAAGCTACCTTATATACTATTACGTTATACGATTACGTAACCTAAGAATAATACTTGAATAACTATAAAATATAAAATAATAACTATAAAAGTATTTCCTTCATAGAATAAATAGTTTAGAAATCTATATAAATTCTAATAATAGCAATAACTATATATATATATATATATTTATAATCCTTAGCTTTATAGCTATAAATAGTGGTCCGTGCGTAATTTCTATATAATAAGCTACTACTTTGCAGTTACGTTTTAGAATATCTTACCCCTCACTTCGTGAGGGTAGGATTTGTAACTTTGAAATAATATTAACAACATTAATAATAATATCAATAATAACATCATCAATACTATCAATTAACTCTAGGGAAAATACCTCCTTATGCTTAAATTTATTAGCTTTTATTACTATATTACTTAGCCTATTAATATCTATTATTTAGGCTATTTTACCGCCCCTTTTCCTACTTATATACCTATTCTTATAGGTTCTTATAGCTAGAAGTATAAAAAGCTCTGTTGCTATAAGCAGGGCCTTATACCTCTCCCTCTTCCTTATCCTTATCCCTTAACTATATTAGTACTAGACCCCGTATATAAAAGCGCTAAGCCTGCGCGAGGCACGCCCTTTAACGCTAATAACGCGCGAGAGCTCGCCTTTCTTCTATTATAGAGGGGAGTTATATTATTAACTTAGAATTATTTCAACTTTTATTACTAATAGTAGTACTCTCTAAATTACTACCTAAAGCGTATCTAGATAGCAATTTATAGTTATCTTCTCGAACGTCTAATAACTAGTTATTACTAGTATTATTATTAGTTATATTGTTTTTATTATTATTATTATTATTAATACTAGCCTTAATAGTTTGATTCGGTAAAGAGTTATTACTAGGATATAGGGGAGATATCCTAGTATAATTATTATTATTATTATTACTACTTTCAGTAGTATTATTATTAAATTAGGATTTCATATATATAGGTAACTCTTTCTATTACATAATAAAGGTATTTTCTAATATAATAACGTCTCTTAACTATTATACCTTTTTATTATTTATATTATAAACCTTATAACCTTTAGAGCTATAACTAATAATAGCTCCCTTTAAAGCTCTAGGGTCAAGTTTCTTTATTAACGGATTATAATTTTTATAGTAGCATAAACTACCCTATACCCTTATATTATTTATATTAGGCTTTCGTTTATTTTTTAACTCGAAAGGACTTTTATACTTTAGAGCCTTATAAGGGGATCTATTATATAGATATAGAGAAGCAAGTACTGCTTCACCCTATAGGTTTAAGGGCTAACTAGAGTTATATAAAATAGACCTAGTTTTATTAATAATAGTGCGTGTAATATACTCTATTAATCCGTTTAATTCATTAGTATAAGGAGGTCTAATATTATAGATAATACTACTATTTATGTATATAGTTTTAATACGTTTATTAGTGAATTCTAATCTACTATCTATATTAAATTCTCTTATATACTTATTATTATTATTATTATTAACTTCAGCCTTAAATTTATTAAAGGCTTTAGTAATAGTCTCTACTATTTTATATCTTAATAGTTTTCCTAACGGAAAGCGGGTATATTTATCTATAAATATTATAAACTATCTATAGTTATTATAGGTTTTAGGACTTATAGGTCTATAAAGATCTAAGGCTATATAATCTAAATAATCTAGATCTTTATTATATATTCATTTTCCATTTACCTTAGTAATAAACTTACCCTTAAGGCAGGCTTCATAAGGTAGAAGATTTATTATATTCATAGCCTTATTATTATTTATAAAGGTATTATTTATGTTAGTATTATCTAAAAGATTCTTAAGATATCTATAGCTTATATAACCTAAACAATTATATTATAGTTTATATAAATCTTTATTATTATTATTAGTTATAGATAGCATATAGAGTAGGTTATTATTATTATTATTATACCTCTTTAAGGGGGCTTTATAACCCTGATTCAAGGGTACTTTAAAGAGATGGAGGTTATTAAGCTTATAACTAGTAGCTATAATACGATCTTTATATATATCATATGATATAAGCTTCTACTAAATAATAGAGGCTATACCTATATTATTAAGACGACTTTAACTAAGTAAATTAATACCTAGCTTAGGTATATAATAGACGTCTTTTAATATTATTTTATTATTCTTAGGATAAATATCTAAATCTGCTTTTATAGAAAAAGTAAGCTAATTCGCTTTGCCCTACCTTATAGAGGTAGTTATATATTTTGTATTATATAAAAGAGTGTGATTTCTAACTATATGAATAGTAGTAGTAGTATTAATATTAAATATAGTATTAATTTGGTTATTATAAGGCCCTGATCCTAAGTCCTTTTCCTTAGTTAAAATACTCTATTGAATCAAAGTACCTAAGGTTATATTATTAGTTATATTATTATTAAAAGGATTATTATAGGATATATTTACGTTTTTAAACTCTTGTTCTTTATCAGAGTCGTTAAGATCTATAGGATCCTCGTTTTAATTAATAGGTTGATCTATAGATATATAGGCGGTTATTAAGGTATTATTTTCATCTTCTACTTCTTCTATAACCCTTAAGGTAGTTATATTAACTTCCTTAGTAGTAGTAGAAGTAGAAGGTTTTTTATTTTTATTATTATTTTGATTATTACTTTTGGTATTATTTTTGTTATTCTTTTTATTCTACTATACTAGGGTTTTTTTAGGATATAGAAAGGCATAGTTATCTTAAGTATAGCTAGTCTTCTTATAATCTTTATAATATAGACCCTTTTGCTATTTCTAAGGCTTTTTAGTAACCTTATTTTTTTATTTTTATAATTATTATTATTAGCAGTAAAATTTAGTACTTTACCCTTACGCCTTAATTTATCTCATAGGTTAGAGAATAGACTATTAAGGGTATAGGTATCCTTATTAGCCCTCAGACCTTAAGTGATAATAGTTATAAAACTATTATACTCTTCGTCTAAGCTATTTAATATATATATTATAACTACCTAGTTAGGTAATTTAAGCTTATTATATACTAGGTTATCCATAAGTTCCTTTATTTTATTTATATATTCTTCTATAGAGTTAAAATTACTTAAAGTAGTATTAAATAACTGTTTATAAGTTAGGAACTTATTAGTAAACCCTATAGGCTTATATAGGTCTTTAAGATAATTCTAAGCCTCGTAGGCTATTATATTATCCTTTATAACCGTTAGAGGCCTATTATTATAACATAGCTATATATAGCTAAGAGCCTTATTATTTGGATTAATATTATTATTATCTATATGCTTAGATAAGTCTATAGTTATATCTTTACTAATAAGTAAGGCCTTAATATATATAGACTAGACTTTATAGTTATTAGATCTAGAAAGCTTAGGAAGCTATACTTTTGGATTAGATATTATGATAACTTTAGGAGTATAATATATAAGCTCTAATATAGTATATGGATTATAATAGTAAGATAAGAGAGTTATATAGCTTAGTAGTATTAACTATAGCTTTATTATATATTATAGATTATTATAGTTAAACCTAGAGGTTATAGGTTTAACTCGTGATAGTCCTCCTCTTTTATTCCTCTTTTAAAGGGTCTTTAGAAGACTCTCCTATAGAAGACTGCTAAGTATAAGTAGGTAACCCTTCTATAGTTAGGATAATAGACGGTATATAGCCTATATTAGGCCTCGGTTAAATAGCGGTATAGATATAGATAAACTAAGACTTATAAAGGCTTAGTATTAGTTTAAAGATATAATTGGTAGGGGCTAGGTCTAATAGCTTAGCTATAATATTATCTCGCTTTAAAGTAGTAGGTATAGTAGTATAATTAAATAGATAGGGGGTCTAAATAGCTTCTTATAGGAGCTTTCGATCTTTTAGCTAGTAAACTAGTCTAGCTAGTATTTCTAGTTTAGCATAGGGCGTATAGAAGTTATATTTTTTAAAAGTATACCCTAAATAGGTAACTTTAATAAAAATAATAGGCTTAAGGTGCTTATTATAATAGAGAGGAGGTTATATAGGGGCGAGGTTATTAAAAAGGTTAGAGCTAGGCTTATAACCTATAAGAATAGGTATATACGTAGTAAAAGGGGTAGTAAAATAGCCTAAATAGTAAATATTAACAGACTAATTAATATTATAACAAAAACTAATAAATTTAAGCATAAGGGCATATTTCTCCTAGATTAAATTAATAGAGAAATCGTTAAATATTAATACTATTATTTCTAAGTTATAAATCCTACCCTCGTGAAGTAAGGGGTAAGATATTCTAAAATGTAGCTATAAAGCGGCTAATTATTAAGCTTTCTAAGTAGAATCGCGCTTAGATCACTATGTAGTCCGTGCGCAATTTCTATATATTTATAGCTATAGAGCTAAGGATTAAAAATGTATATTAAGTTCGGAATTACGCCGCAGCCCCTTTATAAAAAGACTATAATATATTTACCTAGTTCGTAAGTATAATTTAGGAAATACTATATAGGTATTTTAACCTATACCCTCTAGAGCTATTTATCTACAAGGGGTATGATTTTATACTAGCCCTTATAATATTAATAAATACTTTTAAGGTCTCTATATTACTCTATAAAGTAATAATACTTATCTAGAGGTTTATTAGCAGGTTATTAATAAATCCTAGCTTCCTTACCAAGGTTAGGTGTATAGTATTATATTTCACCTCCCTCTCTATATAATCTAGCTTCCTAGATAGACTAGCTACTAGGTTTATAACTCCTAACCTATACTCTAGGTTAAAGTTAAATACTAAGAGTTTATATACCTATCTAATAAGTCTTCCCTAAAGGTCCTATATTAATATACTAGTAACTCCCTTTAGCGCTTAGTAATCTATTAGAACTATAAACTTCTTTAATATATTCTAAAAGTAATAAGCCTAGTAGTCTAGGCTTTTAACTATAGCGAGAAGTTCTTATTAGCTTACTCCCTAACGCTACTCTATATTATTAAGCTTTTATAAGTAATAAGTAACTAGGTACTACTAGCTATTAATATATTATAATAAGATGCTAGATATAGCTTTTTTAGAAGTATTTATTTTAACCCTTATTTTATAAATTAGGTCCTAGTATTAGAGAATAGTTACTAAGTAGAAGGTAGCTTAGAGCTATTTAAAGGCCTATTAGGCCTTTTCTAGCTAGTAGAATTTACTTCTTTTTCTACTATTCTTACTATTCTTTAGTAAGGATATTATAGGGGCTATAATACCTAAATAGCTTATAATAAACTTATAATAGAAATTATAGAATCCTAGGAAGACTTAGATCTCCCTATATATCTTAAGTAGCTTCTATTTAGTAATAGCTTAGATATAGGTTTAGTCTATTAATATCTTTAGGTATAATAATATACCCTAGGAACTCTACTTATTATTAATAGAATCTATACTTACTAAGCTTAATATATAGCGCTTACTAGTAAAGCTTATAGGGTACTTAGTAAAGGTCTTTTATATATTACTCTCTTATCTTAGAGTAGATTATAATATTATCTATATAAGTAATATAGTAGGTATGTAGTAGCTTAGCGAGCGCTTAGTAAATATATATCTAGAATATTATTAGGGCGTTTATAAGCTTAAATAGTATAATAATATATTAAAAGTATATATAATAAGTCCTAAAAGCTATCTTCTAGTAGTCTTCTAGCTTAATATAAATATAGTAATATATATCCTAAAGGTTAATCTTTAAGATCTATTTTACTCTCTAAAGCCTATCTAATAGCCTATTAATAAGGGGGAGTAGATATTAGTTCTTTAGTATTACCTTATTAAAGCCTTAATAATTTATATAAAAGTATAAGGATCTATTCTTCTTAAGTATAAAGAGAATAGGGGCGCCTACCTCGCTAGTTAAGAGTTAAATCCTCCCTATTACTTAGTTATTAGTAATATATTAATAGAGCTCCTCTAGCTAATACTTATTTAATAAGTAGATAGGCCTATATAGAGGTTTCTTCCCCTTAATTAAGTTAATAGTATATTTTATACTCTCTAGGGCTAGGTATTCTTTTACTAATTATTTATTAAATATTACTTATTTATTAAGTAGCTCTAGTAGTAACTCTACCTTACCCTCTAAGGTATCCTCTTTATCTAGGGCTCTTTTTAATAGCTTATAGGGGGTAATATTCCTTCATATATATATAATATAAGCTCTCTAGCTATTCTTAATAACCTCCTATATAAATACTAATAGCTTAGTAATACTAAGGTATTTATATCCCTAAGTATTTATTTAGATATTAATTATAATACTCTCTCTTCTTATAGAGTATTATAATAAGAGGAGGTCCCCTGCTCCTTTAGGGCGGGGAGCCTTAGTAAAGAGTTACTATATCTTCCTTAGTTATCCCCTTAAATTAATAAAAGAAGAATATAAACTAGTATATATTCTAGCTTATTATAGAGGACCTACTAAACCCTTTTAATATAGGGGTGCGCGCTATTATAAGCTATAGTTATATAGACTTTATTAGTTAACTACTAATAATATTAACTTAGGAATAGGAGTTTATATTTACTATTACTTCTTATTTAGTAATATTCTAGAGAATAATTACTTATCCCTTTATAATATCTCTCTTTAGGAAAGTATCTAGTTTTAATATAGATAGAGGGGTTATTAGTATAATCCCCTAGCTTACTTGTTTTCTAATAGATTAAGTTTCTTAACCTCCCTTATAAATTAGATTATATTAACCCTTACTTTCTTAGTAAATACTTAATATCTTACTAGTATTTTATTTATAGTTTATTATTTATTTAAGTAGTTTACCCTCTTATACCCCTTCTTCTTATAGCTAAAGTATATTAAAGAGTTAGATATTATAGGTTATATACTAGGGCTAAATATAAGCTAGGTCTAGTTAGATCCCTATATTATACTACTAACTAGTTAGTAAGATATTAGGCTTTAGGAACCTCGTATATTCTTATAGCTAGAGCCCTACTATTCTACTTTTTAGCTTACCCTCGCTATAGGGGGTATCCTTAGCGTATACTTCTCCCTAGTATACTACTTCCTATTTTCGCTCTATAGGGCCTCGCTACTCTACTAGTAATATATCTCCTATAAGTATTTTACTTCTATAGCTATATCTCTTAATTTCTATATCTTAACTTTCTAATATTTAAGCTCCTTATATAGAAAGGGGGCTAGTTAGAAGTATAATATATAGGCCTTAGCCTTACTATCTCCTATACTAACTATATCTAAGTTTTAATATATTACTAACTATTTAATAAAGAACTATATTAGTAATTATATCTCTTTTTACCTTATTATATCTAGCTTCTTATAATATCTTTACTCTTAAAGTTCTAAGTTAATATATTATTAGTAAATAAATACTATAAAGTTAGCCTAAGCTAGGTCTCCTTTTAGCCTAGCCCTATAGTATTACTACTAGGTCTATAGGGATAGGCTTATTTTTATAAGTATTTATTAGATCTACTACTCTAGTATACTACTAGCGCGTAGTTAGTATCTATCTTTAACTACTTAGATCTACTTACTAACCTAGTTTATAATAAAGTCCTTACTTATAATATAGTAATTATATATAGGGGGTTTCTTATATTCTCTCTATAGGTATCTTATTACTAAGCGGTTAGTAAGCTCTTATAATAAGGTAATAATTTATTCTTTATACTACTATTACTATAGATATATCTACTCTATAAGGCTGTCCTATTATCTCTATAATAGTCTTATTACTTAAGCAAGGATACCTAAGATACTAGCTTCCCTAGGGGTCTTAAGTAAGGTGCCGTATTAGCTATTACTTATTATTTATTTACTAAGCGAAGGTTAGTCTACTTATTCTAGCGCTATCTAGGACCTAGCCTATCCCCTTAGGGCTACCTCTCCTACTATATTATTATTAGAATTATCTATCCCCCTAGCGTAGTATCCGCGCTATATTCCTTATATCTTAGGGCTTAGTAAGTAACCTATATTATATTAGCTAAGACCCTATTAGTTATATTTTATATACTTAGCTTAGAGTTTATTATAGTTAAACTCTATTACTAATTTATTAGTATATTATTACTAGTTTATTTTAGATATTCTAACTAGCGCTAGTTTCTTAAATCGAGGTAGAAGTAATAGAGTTATAAGAGTATAGCTATAAGCTTAAACTAGGAAGAGCTAGAATACTAAAATATAGGTATATATAGTTATATTAAACTATTACTTAACCTTCTAAGTCTATAGCTTATAGAGTTTTCTTAAGAGTGCGTATACTTGCTACTAATTTGCTAACGTTTTGCTAATAGCGTGGCTCTGCACCCTGCACCTGCTATTATCCCTTATAAGTCTAAGAGCGTTATACCTAAATAGCCTCTAAAGAGTAATAATCTCCTTAGCGATATATTCGAGGCTTAGAAGCTCTACTTCTATTATTAATATTATAACTATAGCTTATTAAGTAGCCTTCGATTAAATTAGTCCTCTAAAGAGCGAGATTATATACCCTTAAGATAACTTCTATATCTCTTTATTATCTATAAATAAGGTATTACTTATAATTAGTAGTATCTACTTACCCCCTGAGTTACTAAAGTATATTATAAGGTAATAAGTTTAATATAGGTATTATATAACCTAATGAATAATAGTATAATAATAAGGAGCGGGATTTATTAGGAATCCTAAGAGTAGGGAATATATAAAAGTAATATTAGGTTAAATTATAATAGTAATATGAAGTATAAAGCTAATATTCTCTTAGAAACTCTTTACTTCTAATAATATTATTACTATTTTACTCTTTAGGAGTAGTAGGTTTAAAAGGGGGGTTACTAGTACTCTTAGGTTAAGTAAATTAAACTTCTTTATAACCTACTTAATATATTAGTTATAGGAAAAGTATATCTTTTATATAACTTAGTTATAAATAACTCTAATTCCGAGATAGTACTTGACTAATCCTTATTCCTTTAACTTATATACCTCCTTTAGGTTAGTAATTACTTTTTATACTATTTCTTTATAATTCTTATAAAACAGGATAAGGAAGTTATTTATATACAAGTTAATAAGAACCTTCTTATTAGTTAACTAAAAGAGGTATAGGTCTTTACTTATAGGTATAAGGCCTAGGCGCTAGAGGGTTAAAGAGAACTCCTTATACTAGAGTAATAGGCCTCTAGCTACTGCATAGTGATTTTACCTGCTTAAGTGCGACAGACCTTCTAACTCCGCACCTCCTGATAATACATAGCCTTCGGTCACGTGATCGTAACTTTCCTAACTATAGCTATACTTATATATACCCCACTAGATAGCCTCACGATCTTTAACTTCATATTAATAATAACGTGGTTTTTAATTATTTAATAGACTACGAAACTATCGACTTATCCTCTCGCATACTACCCGCGCTACTATTAAATACCGCCTCTATTACTGCTTTATCCGCTAGTTATTACTATCTTTATAGTCCTCTTATTCGATCGGGTTAGCTAACGCCTTCGTAGCTATGCTATTATTAGTAACGCTCTCTCTATTAGTTAGCATAAGCTATACTTACTAACGTTCGCCTAGGCTACCTAGGCTACCTAGGCTACCTCTACCTTAGTAATATAGAGGACCTGCTTAAAGAAGGGCTACTCTATAGGGTATATAATAACCTATTAAACTTCTACTACTAAGTTTACTTACTTAGCTCTAATACTATTATACCTTATAGAGTCCCCTATAGGGGTATTAAAATAAGCCCTCTTAATAGCTATATTAATAGTACGCTCTCTATATATAGTAGAGTAGTTAATAAAGGAGCGGGTTTTATTAATTATATTAAGGCTAAACTCTCTAGTAACCCCCTCTATATTATTTATATTAAAGAGTATACTTTACTTAGGCTTAGTATATTTATATATAGGGTTTAGTATTAATATAGTTAAGGGATAAGGATAAGGAAGAGGGAGAGGTATAAAGCCCTGCTTATAATAGAGCTTCTTATACTTCTAGCTATAAGAACCTCTTAGGAAAGACCTCTTTAATTAAGGAGTTACCTCTTATATAATAGCGTTTACCTTACTAGAAGGTTAACCTTTTAGGTTAAGGAGTTATCTTATATAGTAGCTTTTACCTTTAGTACCTTACTAGAAGGTTAACCTTTTAGGTTAAGGAGTTATTATATATAGTAGCTTTTACCTTACTAGAAGGTTTAGCGAGGGTATTACTACGAGAGCCTTAGTAGCCTATTTAGCTCCGATATAATTAGCCCTAGTGCAGCGCGCGTCTAACTTTATATAGTAATATTTAGAGGGTTTGCTTATAAGTAGTAGGAATATATAGGGTTCCTATATTATTTTCCTTAACTAGTAGAGGGTATAAGTTAAAATACCTATATAGTATTTCCTAAATTATGCTTATAAACTAGGTGAGTTTATTATAGTCTTTTTGCGAAGGGGCTGCGGCGTAATTCCGAACTCAATACTAGAGTAATAATATATCCCTTAGCTTATAAAGCGTATAGTATAATTTAATATATTTTCTAGGCTACTTAAAGCTATCTAATAGTTTATAAATAATAAGGTCTTTATTTAAGTCCTGGGAGGTATTTAGGAATATATTAATAATATTAAGTTATTTAACTTCGAGGTTAAATTATATAGTAATTACTATTACTACCCTAAAGATATAAGTAGTAAGGGTTATTATATAAATCTATCTAAGCGGTAACTTCTCTTATTAGTCGCTTTAAATATAAATTCTTACTTTATATCAATTAAGGATATTATCCTTATTAAATTTATAAGTAAATACCTACTTTAAAGGGATTAGTCTCTTTATTATTATCTCTTAATTAATAACGCGCTATATATCTATTTATTATAATTTACTTATCTTAACCTTAGCTACTTTTTTAAAGCGAGTTTAGAGCGCTTATAAGAGGTTTAAAAGTTCCTTCTACGAGCGAGATAGCTTAATAAAGTTATTAATAATAAGATATTTATAAATTATTATAATTACGCTAGCAAGCATTATATTATAAATAATAGTGTAAATATAGCTATAAAGCGTATAATACCCTATATTAGCTTCTAAGAAGGCTTCTTACTAATTAGGTATAAAAGTCTTAAAGAAGCTAAGTACTTACTCCTACTCTATATAATATTATAATAAAACTAGTAACTAGAGCGGGGTTTACTCTCTATTATTCCTAGTTATAAGTTACTAAGTAATAGATTATATAGTTATTAGGTTTAATAAATTTAGCTATAATCCTCCTAGTTATATACCTAGTTAGACCTTTATTCAATATTAGCCCTCTCCTTACTATCCTAGTATAGCTATACTAATAGATTTAAGGGTTTCCTATCTAAAGGTTTATTCTTATTATACTTATTTACTTTAGAAATATCTTATAAAATAGGGAGTAATTTAATTATAATATAATCCTTAATCTATTCCCCTTTAGAATTAACTTCCCTAATAGCTTTATTTATATAATTCGTTTCTAATATATATATTATATTTATTACTCTATTTATTAGAGCTAGGCTTTTATCTAGCTTTAGTATAGGATTAGGAGATAATAGCTACCCCCCCTTCTAGCTTACCTATTCCTTTAGAAGTTTTAAAATTCTTCTATTTAGAAACTTAGTTATAGGAATAAGGGTTAGTATAAGTAACTATTCTTTAGCTATAAGTATTAATATAGCTTTATTCTTATTTATAACACTTAAGATCTAAAATTTAAAGTTAATATATAATATAGGTTTTTTAATCTTATTTACTATATTATAAATAATATCTTCTAGGATAGCCTCTTTTACCTTATCCTTTATATAGAAAGTCTATTTATTAAATATTATATTCTATATAATAATAACTAATTATAATATAAATATCTAGACCTTGTATAGGTTACAAGTACTTATAATATATCCTACTAAGTATCTAATCTATCCCTATAATACTACCTTAAAGTCTTTCATATTAATTCCTCTCTCTTATTCCCTTTTAAGGGGGTATATGTAGTAGCTATAAGTATATATATATCCCTAGTAAGGGCGAAGGTTATAGGTTAGAGCTACTTTATTATTAGGCTACTACTAATGAAAGTACTAGTAGAACTACTCCTCTTTAATCTATAATAGTAAATACTAATTATAGTATTTAAGTAGGCTTATATTATAAAGTATTATTATAGTTAGTACTATCTTAGCTTATAGTTCTATAAGTAAGCTAGCTATAGTAAGTATCTTAATTATTTAAGTAATAACTTCCTAACTAGCCTATTTCCTTCTATTATTTAGTTCCTATATATATAGAGGGGTTATTTTAACTTATATTCCTTTTATATAGGTCTAATCCTTATATCTTATATAGCTTATAAGTGAAATTACTAACTTCTTAATGTCTTATCTAATCTTATAAACAGAAAGTCCCTTTTATTAAAATACTTATTACTTAAAGGTATATAGAGTAAATTTAATACTACTATAGGTCTTATTAATATAGAGAAAGGCAAAGAGCTAACTAATATATTTATCTTTAACAATAAGGAGCTATTAGTTATAGTTAAAGCCTTTAGGGTAGTTAAATAGATCCTATATAATTCTATAGTAGGGGTATATTATTTTATCTTCTAATATTTATCTTAAAATTACCTATTTAGTATATATAACTATATAGTATTAGCACTATAGGTATATTAAGCCCTTAATCCTTACCCCCTAAGTAGTATATACTAGCTACTTAAGAGCTTTAGGGCTAAGGTAGCTACTTTAAAGTTACTAAAGTATTATATTATTACTCCTAGCTAGTAGTAATATAAAAGAAGTATATTTATATACTATAAGTATATAGTTTATATTATTAATAATAATATTAATACTTTAGGGGATCTACTTAGTAATAGAGTATAAGGAACGAGGCTTATATTTAAGAAAAGTAAGGTTCGCTTTTCCAATAACTTTCTTAATTATTATATTATTCTTATAAGTTCTAAAGTAAAACATATAATTATACCCTAAATACTAAATACTTATCTTTTAGAATAATACTTTAGAGATAATATTAATATAAAAGTTCTCTATATATCCTATATTATAAAGTATAAGGTCCTTTATATTAATACCTTTTAAGATATTAAAAGTATTCTTAATAATATATATACTTTTATAATAATTATATATAAAGCTATTCTAGAATTAACTTATTCTCTATTATAATATCTAATTAAAAAGGGGATAAATAGAGAATTATCATTTATAAGGTATATCCCTCTATAGTTATCTAGAACTATAAACTTATATAATATATAAGGTCCTAAGTAGGGAGTTATAAAGATATTGAGGTACTCTTTATCTAAGTTTACTATATTATCCCTAACTTTATTTAAGAGGGCTATATAGAAAGTAATTATTACTATATTAGTAAGGTAGCTTAGGGCTATATTAGAGTTCTTAGATAAACCCTTATTCCCCCCTTATTATTTTAGTTATTCTTATTTTTAAAAGGTATAGTATATAGCTAGCTCTTATAAATAAGTTTAATATAAAGGTTAGTAAAGTATAAGTTATTATTTAACTTATTATAAATCTAAGCTACTTATATATCTATTATTAGTATATAAGGGCTTTTCTAGTAATATCTAGTTAGAGTAGCTTCTAAGTAATTATAATTAATACTTAGCTATTAATAGCTTAACCTATATAAATATTATTTACTATTAAATAAGTTACTAGTTATAAGAATATTTAATAAGTTAGCTTTATCTATATAACTAGCTAGCGTTATAAAAACCCTAGCGTTTTATCCTTATAATCTTAAATAGAGTATATCCTTATATAAGAAGTCTTTAAATATATTAATATATTAGCTTATATTAAAGACTAGTATCCCTACTTACTCTTATTTTAGTATCTATAATCTCTATATTAGCTTAAGTAAGTATAAAGTAATAACTTATTACTTAAAGAAAAGTATTTAAAATAAGGGTATTACTTACTTTAGGGAGCTTAAGCTAAGTAGTATAGAAGTAGATACCTTTAAAGTCCTTAATCTAGGTATTAGGATTAATACTCCTATTTACTTTTTCTAGGATTTAAGTATACTCCTCTTAAATAGTAATAAAGGTACTAGCCTCGCTTAGAGTATAATAATATTTAAGATTAATAATAAGGCTATAAAGGGTTATATCCCTTTTAATAAGAAGTTCTATATATATAAGTATAATAATATTATAAGTAATAGTCTCTATAACTAAATAGTTAATATACTTAAACTCTTAATTCTTATAGGCTTACTTAGACTTTTGTATAATAAGTAAATAAAAGTACTCTAGGTATTATTCCTATATACTTATAGTATTCTTATTAATTATAACTAGGGTAGTTAGAAGCTAAAGGGATTATAATTTATTTATTAAGTTTGGAATTACGCTATATCCCCTTTGTAAAAAGACTATAATAAATTCACCTAGTTTATAAGTATAATTCGAGAAATACTATATAGGTATTTTAGCCTATACCTTTTACTAGTTAAGGAAAATAATATGAGAACCCTATATATTCCTACTACTTATAAGTAAACCCTCGTATAAAGTCGGACGCGCGCTACACTAGGGCTAATTATATTAGAGCTAAACGGGCTACTAAGGCTCTTATAGCTTAGAAACGCCCTCGTTAAACCTTCTAATAAGGTGCTACAAAAGCTACTATATAAGATAACTCCTTAACCTAAAAGGTTAACCTTCTAATAAGGTATTAAAAATAAAAGCTACTATATAAAATAACTCCTTAACTTAAAAGAAGTTAACCTTCTAATAAGGTGCTATAAATACTATTATATAAGAGGTAACTCCTTAACTAAAGAGGTCTTTCCTAAGAGGTTCTTATAGCTAGAAATATAAAAAGCTTTATTATTATAAATAGGGCTTTATACCTCTCCCTCTTCCTTATCCTTATTTTTCAACTATATTAGTACTAAACTTTATATATAAAAACGCTAAGCTTATATAAGGTATACCTTTTAATACTAATAATATATAAGAGCTTACTAGAAGTTTAGTATTAATATAATTAATAAAACCTACTCTTTTTTTAATTACTTTATTATATATAGAGAGTATATTATTAATATAGCCCTTAAGAGGGCTCTTATTAATACCCTTAGAGGGGATACTTATTATTATATTATAGCTAAATAAGTAGACTTAGTAATAGAAACTAAGTAGGTTATTATATACCTTATAGAGTAGCCCTTCTTTAAGCAGGTCCTCCGCACTATTAAGGTAGAGGTAGCCTAGGCCTCTTAGGGCTTAAATATTAGTAAGTATAGCTTATGCTAACTACTTATAGAGAGAGCGTTGCTAATAATAGTATAGCTAGCGGATAAAGTAGTAATAGAGGTAGTATTTAATAGTAGCGCGGGTAGTGCGCGAGAGGAAAAGTTAATAGTTTTATAGTTTATTAAATAATTAAAAACTACGTTATTATTAATATAAAGTTAAAGATCGTGAGGCTATGGGTATATATAAGTGCGGCTATGGTTAGGAAAGGTAGTTAGCAACTTAGAAGGTTATTAGGGATTACGTAACCGAAGGCTATGTATTATCAGGAGGCGCGGAGTTAGAAGGTCTGTTGCACTTAAGCAGGTAAAATCACTATGTAGTGGCTAGAGGTCTTATAATTTATTTATTATTTATATCCTAGAAGTAATATTAGGGATAGCTTCTTCTAAAGCCTCTTAGTTAAATAAAGCAATATATTAATTATAAGCGCTCTTCTCTTATAAGTATTAAGTATTAATATATTAGTTTTACTTAATAATATATATATTAAGGGTTAAGATTTCTAATAAAGTTTTACTTAAGTATAAAATTCCCTTAGGGTTATCTAAGTTAATATACTTCTAGACTTTAGTAGCTTAAGCTTTAGCTTAGATTATAATATATTAAGTAATAAAATCCCTATATATAATTAGGTAATATAATATTATTATAATAGTAATAAAAGATATTATAATTAAAGTTATTTAGAAATAAAAGGTTTAGAATAATAGAGGATAGTATATATTAAAGAGAAAAGAAGGAATAGGAGAGAGAAAGGTTTAATAAGTACTTTTAATAATAAAAGCTTATTTAAAATAATAATTAGAGGTCTAGTTAGAGCTAGGCTTATAACTACTAAGAAATATCCTATAGGGCTATATTTATAGTTACTAAAGAGCTTGTTTTATTATAATAAGAGTAGTTATAATATAGTCACTTATAACTATAGTTAGAGGAACGACCCCTAGAAGAAGGTCGTTCTAGAGCTAACTTTAGTTACGTGCTGCGCTGGGAACGGGCGATGCTAAAGGTATCACGATAATATCTAGATGGTAGGTAAGTCTTTAGGCCTTTCGCGCGTAGAAAGAGGCTCGGTAGTCTAAGTTTGTTTCTCGATCGACACCTCGGCGATCCTCTCATACTGATAATCATTCCTGGGTACTCGGGCTTCTGTACGGGCCTAAAGCTCACGGTGAGGAGTGCACAAGCGGAGCCACGTCATCCCAACTTGCGATAAATATCACAATAGTTCATCCGAACGTCAAACACAGCCACAACCAACAACGCGGCGGCAAGGCAGGAGCTATGTGGTCCGTGAATATGATATATATGGAATCTGTGGGGGTTATCCGTGTTCAATTACCCTCAGCAAGGCCGCATAGAAAGATGCTTCTTTCGTAGGGCTAAAACATACTCAGGTTTGGCCGTGTCCACCTCTATACAAGCTTCCCACTAACCGCGGGAACTAAGTTCAGACGACAAATTTCAGATTATCTCCTTTTTTTTCCCTCATGCCTGAGCGGACCGGGGCCCGGGAGCATCGCCGCCGCGGAAGGTTGACGGGAGGGTCTTTCTCTCGGAGTCGGCCGCGCTTCACGGTATGTGGGAGATCAACGCCGCAGTTCGGGCACAGGAACCATGTAGCGAGATTACGCCTCAATGCATGTCTCTACACTAGGGCTGATGGAAATAAGCTGAGATAAGCTGTCAACCTCTCTTGTCGATGGCAAGAGGAGATGTAACTTGGCGGGGAGCCGACATAGGTCTGATGACAACACCGAAGTCGACAACATGTTCCGCATGCTAGGTTGGCAGATGACATCCTAGTGTACTCCCGTTCGGCCCCGCCTTTCGGTGGTTCCACTCTGTGTTTGCCGGAACGGCAACGCCGTGAATATCTGGCACTTGGAGAAGCATTGATTAGTCTTATCTTAGGTATATATAATCAGACTTACGCTCTTCCATGACGGGGAGACTTTTAGATTGCCAAGATCCTAATACATTTGTTCGCCACTTCTTTCGGCAAACTCCTAGGTAGAAATTGTCAAGCTGATGTGCCGATGGTCTCGACTTGTCTCATTCGTGATTTTATTCGTTATCACGCATACCTGCCTTACGCTATACCAAGCGACCTATATGCATCCTCATTTGACTTCCCTGTCAGCTGCTCAGCTGAAAAATGATGAGCACTCTCAGTTTTGTGGCATAAACTACCTCAAAGCTCATGATTTGAGGCAGCGCTGTTAGTCTACTGTCAGCAACTGAAGATACGCTCCGCCAGCAAACGAAACGATATTTGACTCTCCCTCCAGAAAGCGGCGGTCGATCATGTATCATTTGAAAATACCGTGTCGACCTCTCGGGCAGCGCTCCATTCGTTAGACGCATATGTGAGTTAGAGGCCATCCGCGTTGGGTGCGGTTCAACCTCACGAAACGATTGTTCTCTCTCTGGTGATGTTCTGGCAAAAGTTCTGCATACATATGCCAAAACCCACTCCACGAAGTAATTCATCGTAGGAGCGATTGTTTGGTTTACACTTCCTATAACATATATATGTCAAGCTAGATGTTAACTATCGAACGGTTGAAGCTTCGATGGTCATATATCGCTGCTGTTAATGAACTTCAGCAAACACCTCATATGGAGGTTTCCTGAGAAGCTAGATTATGGTGACCGTGATCTCACTCTTTAAGCAAAAGGGCGAGTTTTTAAATGGTGAGAGAGCCCACCGGCCCTTTTTATCAAGCGGAGAAATCAGTCATCGAGTATCTTTCTTGAGATATAGGAAAGATGTGATAATCCCGAAGACTATATAATATTCGATGCGTCTTTGACTGCCAACATTCTGTTCTCGAGTCAGAACTGTTCTTAGATAGCTTCATTGTCAAAGTCTCGAATGGTGGAAGTTGACGAAAGTATCGTTCGGGTTGCATCCGCCTGAGAGCAAATCAATGCATATCAGAAGACTTGATAACATTCTCTTTTCGGGCAAATATCCATCGGGATTCCGACCGTGGTAACTTCAGACCGGTGAGAAGGATGAAGACGAGGGTGGAGCGCAATTCGGCGATCAGATGATTAGACGAGCTCGGAGTTGGTGACCTCACTAATTGGATGCTTGTTTTACTCAAACACTTAGGCTGATTTACTAGGTTTTCTCGCCTGACCATGTACATGCAGATCAGGTCGTCTTGTCGAGCATACTTCGGATTAGCTTAGCTTGTTGACTACTTAAACCGGGCTCGCCAGCCGTCAAACACTCATTTTAGTGCGTTGTGCTGCGGCAGTGTGAGCCCTCAGCAACTCCGATCTGATAACGGTCCTGAATCTGGGGCTTCCCCATGGCAGACCCGCGTTTGCCGAATCAAAATGTACCGAGGTCGTGGAAACCGGGGGTATAGTGTCATTTTCGCCGACCAATGCCTTTGCAGATTGCCGCTGCATCCCTTCCCTCCCCTTCCTTTTCCTGGGGCCCGCTCCACGTCCTCCTCACAAACATGAGCCGAATTGACCGCCGCGGCACATCGGTAAACGGACTCGGCGCTGGCACGGCTTGCCGCTGCATCAACCTACCTAATTGTGTCACCTGTGCCGTCAGTGGTGTGCTTGTCCACCTACGGCACTGCACTGGCACCTGCTGGCTGCTCACCCCCGTCGCTCAGCCTCCAACTCGGCGCATGAACATGGCTAATCTCAACAGCCGTTGAACGACGTTCTGCAGCAGCTTTGCTAGTTGGACAACTTTTTTTGGTGTTCTTCTTGGCTAGGATTTAATTTTTAGTGTGCCGCTTACCGAGTTCTTCCAAGATACCTTCTGAAATCCCATCGGGAGGGAACCCGACGTCGAAACTGCGTCAATTATCGACCACACCCCCGGTATTAACTTACTTCGTGCTTCGCCAGTTAGCTACCTCATCGATTGACGTCGAACGAACAGTGTCAACAGTCGTCGCTCGTCTCCGATCCTCGGGATAAAGCATTACCACCGAGCTTCAAAAGCTTCCCATAACCCACGACCACTCGCCCGTGAGCCCTTTTCGCCTTTTCCTCCCCTACACCTGCAGTATCGGCAACAGCGACACCTCGAAGAGCGAAACAAAACCGCTCGTCATGTCTTCAGAAACAGGAGACCAGGCGCCCACCGTCTCCGACCTTCCATCCGGCGACCCAATCAACCCTCCTCCTCCCACCGCCGCTCCGCCAGCCGCAAGCTCAACCCCACGTGCTCCAAAGCTTCCTCTCAACATTCTCCTCGCCCTCTCCCCGACGAACGTCGACTCCTTCGTCGCCCACTTGACGCGCTGCTTCGCAACTCCCTCTGGAATCGATACCGTCCTCTGCTTCCTGTGCTACACCTCGCGATTCTCCGCCTCGGCCCTCGACGCCCTGTACACCTTCTCGCTCCGCCGCTCCGCCCGCCGCCTCGTCTCCCTCGCCTTCTCCCTGCCCCCAGACGCCACCATCCTCCTCTCTACGACGCCTCCCCGGGCCTCCGCGGCAGCGACCCTCGCCTCCCGAGCCGCAGGTCACCTGCGCGCCCTCGCGACCCTCACCAGCGAGGCGCGCACGATAATGCGTCTGTGGGCGCTGCTCCCGATGTACCTGTGGCTCCGCCGCCTCATGACGGCGCCCAAACCGACGGCCGAGGAAAAGGAGAAGCAGGACGCCAGCGGAGCGACGCTCGACAGGGCCATCTCGTGGTTCCAGGTCACCGTGTGCATCCTGCTGCAGTCGCTCGAGAGCAGCTCGTACCTGGCGTCCAAGGGCGTCCTGCCGATGACGCCGGCGCAGCAGGGCAAGGCGGCGCGGTGGAGTGTGCGGTTCTGGTCGTGCTTCGTCGGCAGCGAGCTGGGCCGGCTACTGGTCGAGTACCTGCGCAGAAAAAAGAGTCTGAAGCAGGGTACGGTTGATGTGAAGAGCGCCGAGTATCAAGATTCACTGGACGTGTGGACGCGTACTCTGGCGAGGCAGGCGGCGTGGTTCCCGCTTACAGTACACTGGAGCATGAACAAGGGCTTCGTGCCAGAAATGGGCATCGGGTTGCTCGGAAGCGTTCCCGGTATCGTGCAGATGCGGCAGTTGTGGAAGGAGACTGCAACTGCTTGAAGAAAAATCCGATGTCGCAGAGAAATCTGAAGAGGGGGAAACGGAGAGTTGATGGCGTGGATGCGTTCGGGATAAGCCTCGACAGACGAGGACGACTGGAGGCCGCACTATGAAATAATTGTTTTTGAAT
Source organism: Colletotrichum ledebouriae (assembly GCA_036785755.1). NCBI lineage: Eukaryota > Fungi > Ascomycota > Sordariomycetes > Glomerellales > Glomerellaceae > Colletotrichum > Colletotrichum ledebouriae. The sequence continues at coordinate 22,050 of JAVHLU010000106.1, forward strand.
GTTAGATATCATCCCGCGGGAGTAGAGCTACTCGTGGAGTTAAATATGAGCCCAGATGTGTTTATAGCATGTTTCTCCATTCGAACGCTATGCAATGCCATCTTTTACATAAATCCAGACTCCCAAATTCGAACATCAACCCAATCACATCGGCATACTCCTAACCTCCTCCAGGGTCCAATACTTCCTCATATTCTCCGCCCCGAGAGTCTTGACCTCCTGGTCCAGATGCGTCCACAGCACCTCGCCCCAGCTGTCCATCTTCTCCCGCAACACGCTCAACTCCAGCTCCGTCTCCCGCGACTTGCACTTCTTCAGGTAGTCCTCGAACTGGTCCATGCCCTTGTGGATCTGCTTGTGCTGCTGCAACAGCTCGGCGCGGCCGGCGCGGAACTCGGGCATCCTGCGTGCGAGCATGGGAAACACGAAGCGTTCCTCGATGCCGTGGTGCGCGGTGAGGTGCTGCGCGAACTGGAGGCCTGTGTCGAGGAATTGTTTGAGCGTCATGTTGCGGGGGCGGTGGCCCGAGGTCGCAGCGTCGTGGAGGATTGTCCATTGTGCGCGGAAGTGGTTGTGCTGGGTTACGTCAGCGTTCACCCCCCCCAACCGGATGATCGATGGGTCGCGTCCTGAGACTTTTTTTTTTATCTCCCTTGGTGAGACACCGAGTGCTGGCGATGATGGCGGGGTTCTGGAAATAGTGTTGGGGCAGAAGCAAAAAATGTCACCTCATGAGATAAACTTGAGAATGAACGATGCGGCTCTTACAAAGTAGTCCATCTTGTCCGCCATCTGGTTGTATACCTTGAAATCAGCTGGCGACAGCGGAGGAAGCTCTGACTTGGAGTCCTCTCCCGCCTGAGGCGCGCCTTGCGGTTGTTCCTCGGCAGCGCTCGACATGTTGTTGAAGTAACGCCTATTTGAAATAATTCGTCTTGCGAGTTTGCTTCTTGACACGATATTCGATGGTTCGCGGAGGTTTCTCGGAGAAGGGCCCAGGGTTTGGGGATAAACTACGCGACCGTGTGACAGAACTCTGTGAAAGAAGTTTGCCGTTCTCATGTCTGAGTGAGATAGGCCTGTGAGGAGGGTGGGGGATGAGATCAAGAGGAAGTCAAGACGTTTTTATTTTATTTTCAACATGAGAGGCCCGTCCTTTCCTGTCGCCCGCGGCGGCTGTTTCCAGGAACCCGGTCCTCTTGGCTAAGGTACTGCAAGAGTTGTCGATTGGGGCGGCGCGGACGAGTCTCTGGGGCCCAGGAAGTACACCGCGCGGGTGAGATACGCGGGCCAGTTTGGCTTGTCCCCTGAGCGAAGAGAGAAACCAAGACGGGCGCCTGATATTTGTCACTTACGGATACCTTCTTTCACGTTGACTATCTCAGGCGCTTAACACTACCTTACCAAGGGACTTTTCCGAGCTTTCAAACTCACTGAAGACTTGTCTCAATACGCTTAAAAAGGCTCGCGCTGGTCTGGGAAACCTCTGGAAATCTCTCAGAGGATTTTTCTAATTCGTCTCGTTTGGTTGGTCAGTCATTTTCTTACTCAGCTATTTGAAAGCCAGCCCGGACGTCACACACTGCGACAGGACCCATCGCGACTCGCTTTCTTGCGCCTTGCGGCCTTGAGGCGAGTGCACCGCGCGCGGTTCGGTGGTGGCTATCCGGCGTTTCTCCGCTTTGCTCCGCTCCGCATGTATGCTACATGCAAAGGCACTAAGCCAGCCATCAGCATGCCGCAGCTGCCGCAACGTAGGTAACCATTCAAAAACATCCGGAAACCTCGCAGAAACGCAAAGAAGGAAAACATTCTGGACTTCGTTGCATTCATCATGAGGTAGACATTCCTCCGTCCACTTAGTAGACTCCGACTTCCAGGTTAAGAGTACCCCCGCAATAGTCACACATTGTGAAAACACTTGCTTGAGATCTGCCTACTCAAAGTCATCACACATTTCACATTTATGGTTCCTCGTACGCACGGGTCATGACTCTATCAGCTTCTATTCCCTGAAGCTACAAACACCTACCAGCCAAATTCCAATCCTTCTGAACCCCGCGGCCGGTAATTTTGATTAAGCAACCAACCGTAATGCAGATACAAGCGTGAAAATCCGTTTCTCTTTAACCCCGAACTGCGGCACCCAGCGCGCCGCCCGTGAACTGAGTACCGCCGGCCTGCCGTTGAGTGGCGCCGCCAGTCCTGGGGCCACCGCCGCCTCTCCGCGCGCCGCCTCTGCCGCCGCCGCGTCCTCCGCGTCCACCTTGTCTCTCGAACGCGTTGGCCGAGCCCTGGGTGCGTTGCTCCAGTGTCCGTTCGTTGGTCTCGATGAGCGCGCTGGCCTTGTCTGAGAGCGCGAGGGCGAGGCTCTGCAGACGGCTGAGCTCGACACCCTTGCGGAAGATGACGGTGGAAGTGACTTGGTCCAGGGAAGCAGCAAGCTCCTCGTGGCTGATCATCTTGCTGACAACGGCGAGGACCTTGCTGGCATCCAACTCGAACATGTTGCTAAGCGTCTCGACGGCCAGGGTGTCGTAGAAAGGGGCGTAGGTGAAGAGGTATGTGCGCAGACCCTCCTCTTGGATCTGTTTGGAGAGCATCGACTTGATGTCGTCCGTGTTGGGCATGAGGTCCCAGATCTTGATGCTGTGGATGAAGTTGGTCGACTTCTTCCACTCGCCGGCAGCGAGAGCCTTGGACGCCTGCATGACGTGGTCTCTTGTGTTCTCGGGGGGACCGGTGAAGATCTGGCGCTCGTGGTACTCGAGCATGCGGCGGTACGTCTTGCTGATGACACGCTTCTTGACGTCGGGGGAGGAGCCGGTCTGGGCCAACAGCGGGATCTCGAGGAGCATGCTGCAGGTAAGGTAGACGCACTCGAGTAGCTCAAGGTTGATGTGCATGTGGAAGGGGAGCTGGCGCTGCTTCTCCAGCTTTTCTTGCTCTGGTGAGACCTGACTGTATCTCTGGATCATCACGCCCTGAGCGAGGAGCTCCTTCTGGCGCTGACTGCCGCAGATCTCTTGCAGCGTGTTCTGGGCGTCGTAGACGAGGCCCTGACGGAAGGCACAGAGACCGACCTGGACGAGAGTGCGGTTGTAGAGAATCTGGGAGGTGACGTCGAAGTTGGGGATGTTCTCCTGCAGATGGGACATGAGCATCATGTCACGAGCCTTGTAGTACTCGTCGTGCAGGGCGAGGAAGTAGACCTGGCACAGCATGGCGCGGGCACGGAGGATACCCTCCGCGTTTCCGAACAAGTAGTTGCAGAGAACGTGAACGAGGTTTCCAGGGTCCTGGGACTGGGTGCGGGGAGTGATGGTGGACTCGACCTCGGCGCCAACGGCCTTCCAGCAGTTGTCCTCGAGAATCTTGACGACCTGGGCGGGCTAAAGAAACAATTAGCGAGTCTTACGGGCGCAGATTTATGAGACTCATACCTTGAAATAGACATGCTCAAGGCGACGAGTCACGATACGGTTGATGCTCTCCTGGGGAATGTCAAGCTCGGCATCCTTGCGGAGGTACTCATAGTAGAGTTGGCCACGGAAAATGTTGTTGTAAAGGGCACCCTCGTCGGTAAGACGGTCGATGTACTCGGAGGTGTGAGGGTCGATGTTTTGGAGGGAACGGGTCAGCTCGTCGTCTAGACGCTCGACGTATGAGACGAGGCTTCCGGGGACCTTGATGTACTTCTGGCCCTTCTCCAAGACAGGGGGCTTCTCGTCGTCATCCCACTCCTCGGCGTTCTCGACGACGACGTAGTCCTTGTTAGCCTCAAGAACGTCGATAAGAGCAGTGAGCTCCTTCTCGGCCGCCTTCCAATGCTCAAGAGGCATGTAAGAAGCACCGCCAGCGCCGAGGTCGAAGCGGGTTGATACCAAGGTGAGGAGAACGCGGATCTTCTGGTAGGGGGTGTTGGCGATCTCGTAGAGCTTCTCCATAATCTTGATCTGCTCGTGTCTGTCGGTGTTCTTCTTACCACGAGTCTCCATAATGCTGCGCAGGTGCTTGAAGATGCTCTCGGGGGTGAACTGCAGGGTGCGACCGCCCTTGCCAACGGTAGCGAAGCCCTCGTCGTCGTCCTCAGCGGTCTCGGCAGGCGTGTCGGTGAAGCGAGCGGTCTTCTTAACCTTGGGTGCCGGCTTCTCCTCCTCATCCTCGGACTCCATGAAGCCGTCGTTGTTGGCACGGTAGGCCTCGACCTGGCTCTGGTAGTCCTTGACAATCTTCTTGATCTTCTGCTTGACGGCGTTCAGGCCACGAGCAGCAGTGGCGTTCATCTTCTTCGGGTTGACCTTCTGCTTTGCCACGGCCTCGTTCATGTAGTCCTCCAACTCGGCGATCGTCTTAATGTAGACCTTGGGGGTCTTGCCATCTTGAAGTTTTGTCACTTGACGGTTGAGCTTGTCGAATTCTGTATCTCGGCATCAGCGCATGTTCCCAGGGAGTCTGGTCGAGTATCCAATCCCATCTCACCTGTGGAAATCGACGCCCAGTCGCCGATCTTCTGACCGTTCTCAATAAGCTTGATGGTTGCCTCGAGCTCCTCGATGCGCTTGTCCTTGGCGCTCTTGACCTTTACGCGCTCCTCATCGTCGCTGTCTTCACTTTCCGATGAAATGTCGCGAAGGAAACGGTTGGCGCCGGACTTCTGTCCTCCCTCGCTATCATCGGAGTCGTCGGAGTCGTCCTCATCCTCCTCCTCCTCGTCGGAGTCTTCCTGGTCCTGCTCCTCCTCTTCCTCCTCCTCCTCGGAGTAGAGTTCCTCCTCGTCGGAAGAAGAGTCAGTGGAGCTGTCGTCTCCGCCGCGGAAAAATCGAGACATGTTGGGCTATCGCTTTCGGATCGTACAGGCGACGGTTTGGCTGATGCGACTGGAAAGCGCGGGGGTGGACGGGGAGTTGTTGTCGTCGATGACTTGTCACGGGCTGGATCAATCAATCTCGAGAGGGGCTCAAATTGTGATAAAGAATTTTGAATTTTGGTGGGGGATTTTGGGGTTTAGCGAACAACAGCTGGCAAGACGGGTTCCAGGTGGCGGGATGGGGTCTGCTGGCTGTGGTAACTGCAAATTTCATACGCTGAGCTTCTGACGGGTGGCAAGGCAGCGACCCACCCAAAAAGTTTCATCAGACTCAGAGCTGCCCTTGGGTGACTGTGTGACTCGAATGACTCAGCTCAGTCACTGAGGTGACTCCATGCAGAATCAAGCCACCGCCGCCTCCCGGGCCGGACCATCGCCCCCCGGACTATTCCTTCCGCCGTCGCCGCTGCAGCTCGTCGCGCCCTCACGTGAGGCAGGCTGTCCAAATCAGACTAGCGTGATTCCGCCTCCTCGTCCCAAGAAGAGCTGCATATCCAAAAAATTCGCTGGCGCGGCGAAGTTCGATGTCGATGAACTCATCAATCTTGGCCTAATTTTCAACACCATCACGACACCGGTCATCGCTGTGGACTTATGCGGGGCCAGTCGAACATCTTCTCATTCAAACGCAGCTCCCTACCGTCTTTCACGATCCCGTCCCACTGCGCTGCAACGTTTGAAACGGCTTTCGCGTCTTGAAAGTCGCGACTGCGACTACTCGACTTTGACGAGTTTCCACCGAAGAAACGGTTTCATCATCGAGTCGAGATGTCCTTCCCACCACCACCACCTCCCCCTGGATGGGGTCTTCCTCCCCCACCGCCTCCTCCGCCTTCTTCATCGCTGCCTCCTCCTGCAGCTCCAGCTCCTCCGCCGCCAGGTTATCGCCCTCCGACCGATCCTCAAATAGCCAAGTTCGCCCAGAAGAAGAAGGAATGGCTGCGAAACCAACGCAATCGCTTCGGCGAAAAGCGAAAGGGTGGATTTGTGGAGACACAGAAGGCTGATATGCCGCCAGAGCATCTGCGTAAGATTGTTAAAGACATCGGCGACGTGTCGCAAAAGAAGTACACCAGCGACAAGCGCAGTTACTTGGGTGCATTGAAGTTCATGCCTCACGCCGTCATGAAGCTTCTCGAGAATATGCCTATGCCCTGGGAGTCGGCCAGAGAAGTCAAGGTTCTGTATCACGTCAACGGCTGTTTGACGTTGGTCAACGAGATTCCAAGAGTCATTGAGCCTGTGTTCTTCGCGCAGTGGGCGATGATGTGGACATTCATGAGGAAGGAAAAGGCCGACAGACGATTGTTCAAGCGCATGCGATTCCCTCCTTTCGATGACGAAGAACCGCCGCTGTCATGGTCTGAGAACATCGAGGATGTCGAGCCTCTGGAGCCGATTCAGATGGAGCTGAACGAGGAGGAAGATGCCGCTGTATACGAATGGTTCTACGATCACCGACCCCTCCTCGACCAAGAAGGAGGTCATGTCAACGGCCCGAGTTACAGAACATGGAACCTGAACTTGCAACAGATGGCCACTTTGTTCAGGTTGAGCCGACCCTTGATCTCAGACGTGGTGGACAAGAACTACTTCTACCTCTTCGATTTGAAGAGCTTCCTTACCGGAAAGGCGCTCAATGTCGCCCTCCCTGGCGGTCCCCGGTTTGAGCCCCTATACAAGGATATCGACCCCAATGACGAGGACTTTGGAGAATTCAATGCCATCGATCGCATCATTTTCCGGAATCCGATCCGAACTGAGTTCCGCGTGGCATACCCCTATCTCTACAACTCACTGCCTCGAAGCGTTCACTTGGCGTGGCATTCATACCCTCAGACGGTGTTTGAATACTCAGACAACCCCGATCTTCCTGCATTCCATTTCGACCGAAGAATTCATCCCATTTCATCTCGCGCGGTAGCGCCCAAGAATCTGACTATTAGCCCCGAGGATGAGATTTTCGGACCTGGTAGCAACGAAGAGCCAGAGGATAATGCGTTCGAGCTTCCCGGGGACTTTGAGCCGTTTCTTGAAGAGGAAGACCTGTCTAACGAAGACACTGCATCGGCGATCGAACTTTGGTGGGCGCCTTTTCCTTTCAACCGCCGTTCAGGCAAGATGGTCCGCGCACAGGACGTACCTCTCATCAAGCAATGGTACCTGGAGCATCCTCCTTCGGACAAGCCTCCCGTTAAGGTCCGCGTATCTTACCAGAAGCTTCTGAAGAACTTCGTCCTCAATGAGCTTCACAAGAAGAAGCCTAAGGCGCAACAGAACCAAAACTTGATGCGTAACCTAAAGCAAACGAAATTCTTCCAACAAACCACTATCGACTGGGTGGAAGCAGGTCTTCAAGTCTGTCGGCAAGGTTTCAACATGCTCAACCTCCTTATTCACCGCAAGAACCTCACCTACCTTCATCTCGACTACAACTTTAATCTGAAGCCTGTCAAGACTCTGACCACCAAGGAACGCAAGAAGTCTCGTTTCGGAAACGCTTTCCATCTCATGCGTGAAATCCTCCGATTGACGAAGCTGATCGTGGATGCCCAGGTGCAATACCGATTAGGCAACATAGATGCTTTCCAGCTGGCGGACGGTATCTTGTATGCTTTCAACCACGTCGGTCAGCTCACCGGTATGTACCGTTACAAGTACAAGCTCATGCACCAGATTCGTTCGTGCAAGGACCTGAAGCACTTGATTTACTACCGCTTCAACTCTGCGCCTGTCGGTAAGGGTCCCGGTTGCGGTTTCTGGGCTCCTGCCTGGAGAGTTTGGCTTTTCTTCATGCGTGGCATCATCCCTCTGCTGGAGAGATGGCTTGGCAACCTTCTGTCCCGTCAGTTCGAGGGTCGTCATAGCAAGGGTGTCGCGAAGACAGTTACCAAGCAGCGCGTTGAGTCACACTTTGATCTTGAACTGCGCGCCTCCGTCATGGCCGATTTGATGGACATGATGCCCGAGGGTATCAAGCAGAACAAGGTTAACACTGTTTTGCAGCATTTGTCTGAGGCTTGGAGATGCTGGAAGAGTAACATCCCCTGGAAGGTGCCTGGTCTGCCCGCGCCGATTGAGAACATCATTCTTCGATACGTGAAGGCAAAGGCAGATTGGTGGATTTCCGTTGCTCACTACAACCGTGAGCGTATCCGCCGTGGTGCGACTGTGGACAAGACTGTTGCCAAGAAGAACGTCGGACGTCTCACCCGACTTTGGCTCAAGGCTGAGCAGGAGAGACAGCACAACCACATGAAGGATGGTCCTTACGTGTCTTCTGAGGAGGCCGTTGCTATTTACACCACCACAGTCCACTGGCTGGAGTCTCGCAAATTTTCCCCCATTCCCTTTCCCAGTGTTTCGTATAAGCACGACACCAAGATCCTCATTCTCGCCTTGGAACGCTTGCGCGAAGCATACTCGGTCAAAGGACGCCTCAACCAGAGTCAGCGCGAGGAGTTGGCTCTCATTGAGCAGGCATACGATAGTCCTGGCACAACCTTGGAGCGCATTAAGCGTTTCTTGCTTACGCAACGTGCTTTCAAGGAGGTCGGTATCGATATGAACGACAACTACAGCACTATCAATCCTGTCTACGACATTGAGCCTATAGAGAAAATCAGCGATGCTTATCTCGACCAGTACCTGTGGTATCAGGCCGATCAGCGGCACTTGTTCCCAGCATGGATCAAGCCTTCCGACTCCGAGGTGCCTCCTCTGTTGACATACAAGTGGGCTCAAGGTATCAATAATCTGGACAGGGTTTGGGAAACTGAGAACGGAGAATGCAACGTCATGATCGAGACGGAATTGTCTAAGGTCTACGAGAAGATTGAGCTAACTCTGCTCAATTCCCTTCTCAGACTCATCATGGACCACAACTTGGCGGACTACATCACTGCCAAGAACAACGTCCAACTGACGTACAAGGACATGAACCACGTGAACAGTTACGGCATGATTCGTGGTCTGCAATTCTCTGCTTTTGTGTTCCAGTACTACGGTCTTGTTCTCGATATTCTTCTTCTCGGACCACAGCGTGCCAGCGAGATCGCAGGCCCGCCTCAAAGTCCCAACGATTTCCTCCAATTCCGCGACAAGGAAACAGAGACGAGACACCCGATTCGCCTGTATACTCGTTACATCGACAAGATCTGGGTCTTCCTGCGATTCACTGCTGACGAATCGCGGGACCTGATTCAGCGCTTCCTTACGGAACAACCTGATCCCAACTTCGAGAACGTCATCGGATACAAGAGCAAGAAGTGTTGGCCCCGTGACTCTCGTATGCGCTTGATGAGACACGACGTCAACCTGGGCAGAGCTGTCTTCTGGGATCTCAAGAATCGCCTACCTCGTTCAGTCACGACCATTGAATGGGACGACAGTTTTGCGAGCGTCTACAGCCGGGACAACCCCAACCTGTTGTTCTCAATGTGTGGTTTCGAAGTCCGCATTCTGCCCAAATGCCGCAACCAGAACGATGACTTTTCGGTCAAGGACAGCGTGTGGTCTCTTGTCGACAATACTACCAAGGAGAGAACGGCGCACGCTTTCCTTCAGGTAACCGAGGAAGACATTCAAAAGTTTAACAACCGCATCCGTCAGATCCTCATGTCTTCTGGATCAACCACATTCACGAAGATCGCCAATAAGTGGAACACGGCTTTGATTGCTCTCTTCACGTACTACCGTGAGGCCGCCGTTTCTACCGTCAGTTTGCTAGACACCATCGTCAAGTGCGAGACCAAGATCCAGACCAGAGTCAAGATCGGTCTTAACTCCAAGATGCCTTCTCGTTTCCCTCCGGCTGTGTTCTACACACCGAAGGAATTGGGAGGTCTGGGCATGATCTCTGGTTCTCATATCTTGATTCCTGCCAGCGACAAGCGCTGGTCGAAGCAAACTGACACTGGCGTCACTCATTACCGTGCCGGTATGACGCATGACGAGGAAACTCTCATTCCTAACATCTTCCGCTACATCATTCCTTGGGAAGCCGAGTTCATCGACTCCCAGCGTGTCTGGACGGAATATTCTCAGAAGCGCATGGAGGCGAATCAGCAAAACCGTCGTCTGACCTTGGAAGATCTCGAGGACAGCTGGGACCGCGGTCTGCCTCGTATCAACACCCTCTTCCAGAAAGATAGAAGCACCTTGAGTTTCGACAAGGGTTTCCGTGCCCGTGCTGAGTTTAAGATTTATCAGTTGATGAAGAACAACCCCTTCTGGTGGACCAGTCAAAGGCACGACGGAAAATTGTGGAACCTAAACGCATATCGAACCGATGTCATCCAAGCTTTGGGTGGTGTCGAGACCATTCTCGAGCACACACTATTTAAAGCTACCGGCTTCCCGTCTTGGGAAGGTCTCTTCTGGGAGAAGGCCTGTCTTGCAAAGGGAACGATGTTACTTCGTCACGATGGCACCAAGATCGCAGTCGAAGACGTGAAGGAGGGTGACTTGCTTCTCGGCCCCGACGGCGGGCAACGTCGTGCCTTCAACATTGTTAACGGCACGGATCGCCTGTACCGCATCAAATTGGGAGGCGGCATGGAAGATCTTGTGGTTACACCAAACCACATTCTCGTTCTACAACAGGAGAAGGAGTCGAGCAGTGCGAAGGGCTACGACACGGTTCAGATGACAGCTTTTGATTTTGCTGCGCTGGACGAAACCGAGAGACGCAAGCTTCGGGCTCCCAGGTCTACTAACTTCGAGCAACTAGACCAGCCAGGTGTGCACAACTTCGCGATCGAGAGCATTACCCTGGAGACTGAGGCAACGGAATGGGCTGGATTCAGAGTTGATCAGGACCAGTTGTACCTCCGCCACGACTACCTCGTCCTACACAACAGTGGCTTCGAAGAGTCAATGAAGTTCAAGAAATTGACAAACGCGCAGCGATCCGGTTTGAACCAGATTCCCAACCGTCGTTTCACGCTTTGGTGGTCCCCGTAAGTCAAACTACCCCGAGACCAACTCAATATGGCAAGCCTTGACTAATCAAGTCAAATCAGGACAATCAACCGCGCCAACGTGTACGTCGGTTTCCAGGTTCAGCTCGATCTCACTGGTATCTTCTTGCACGGTAAGATTCCAACGCTCAAGATTTCGTTGATCCAGATTTTCCGCGCCCATTTGTGGCAGAAGATCCACGAATCTGTCGTCATGGATTTGTGCCAGGTCTTCGACCAAGAGCTAGAATCTCTCGGTATCGAGACTGTTCAGAAGGAGACTATCCATCCCAGAAAGTCATACAAGATGAACAGCTCTTGCGCCGACATCTTGCTGTTTGCAAGCCACAAGTGGAACGTCACTCGACCATCGTTGCTTTTCGACACCAAGGACGTGATAGAGCCGACCACGACCAACAAATTTTGGATCGACGTCCAGCTGAGATACGGTGACTACGACTCGCACGATATTGAGAGATACACCAGAGCGAAGTACCTTGACTACACGACTGACAGTGCCAGTATTTATCCCTCGGCCACTGGTCTCATGGTCGGTATCGATCTGGCATACAATCTGTACTCTGCCTACGGCATGTACTTCCCTGGTCTGAAGGTCCTCGTTCAGCAGGCCATGGCCAAGATCATGAAGGCCAACCCAGCGTTGTACGTCCTGCGAGAGCGTATTCGCAAGGGTCTGCAACTTTACGCTTCTGAGAGCAACCAGGAGTTCTTGAACTCGCAGAACTACTCAGAGCTCTTCAGCAACCAAACGCAACTCTTCATTGATGATACAAACGTCTACCGCGTGACTATTCACAAGACTTTCGAGGGTAACTTGACGACAAAGCCTATCAACGGTGCCATCTTCATTTTCAACCCCAGAACTGGTCAATTGTTCTTGAAGATTATTCACACGAGTGTTTGGGCCGGTCAGAAGCGTCTGGGACAGTTGGCGAAGTGGAAGACGGCAGAAGAAGTGGCGGCACTCATCCGATCTCTACCTGTCGAAGAACAGCCCAAGCAACTGATTGTCACCCGAAAGGGTCTGTTGGATCCTTTGGAGGTCCACCTGCTCGATTTCCCCAACATCTCCATCCGTGCCTCTGAGCTGCAGCTTCCTTTCCAGGCCGCGATGAAGGTCGAGAAGCTGGGAGACATGATTTTGCGCGCCACCGAGCCGCAGATGGTCCTCTTCAACCTGTACGACGAGTGGCTCAAGAGCATTTCCTCATACACCGCGTTCTCTCGTCTCATCCTCATCCTTCGCGCTCTGCACGTCAACCCCGACAAGACAAAGCTCATCCTCCGGCCCGACAAGACGGTCATCACCCAAGATCACCATATCTGGCCGACGCTGTCGGATGAGGACTGGATCAAGGTCGAAACACAACTGCGCGATCTCATCTTGAACGACTACGGCAAGAAGAACAACGTGAACGTTTCTAGCTTGACGAGCAGCGAAGTCCGCGACATCATCCTGGGTATGGAAATCTCTGCACCGTCGATGCAGCGGCAGCAAGCAGCGGAGATCGAGAAGCAACAACAGGAGCAGCAGCAGCTGACGGCTGTCACGACGAAGACGCAGAACGTTCACGGCGAGGAGATCATCGTCACGACAACGTCCCAATTCGAGCAGACTACCTTCGCCTCCAAGACGGAGTGGCGTACCCGTGCCATTGCGACTTCCAACTTGCGCACAAAGGCCAACAACATTTACGTCTCCTCCGTCGACACTGACCTCGACGACATCACCTACGTCATGCCGAACAACATCCTCAAGCGCTTCATCACGATCGCGGACCTCCGCGTCCAGGTCGCAGGCTATCTTTACGGTTCCTCCGCGCCCGACAACGACCAAGTCAAGGAGATCAAGTGTATCGTCATGATCCCCCAGATCGGAGGTCTACGCAACGTCCAATTGCCTCAGCAACTCCCCCAGTCCGAGTTCCTCGAAGGCATGGAAGCACTCGGCGTCATCCACACCGCATCGGGCTCCGAACTCCCCTACATGTCTGCCGCAGACGTGACCGAGCACGCTCGACTCCTCGACGCCCATCCCGAATGGGACAAGCACGATACCGTCACCGTCAACGTCGCCTTCACACCTGGCTCCGTCTCCCTGTCCGCCTGGGGCCTCACGCCTCAAGGCTACAAGTGGGGTGTCGAGAACAAGGACACGGGCAGCGACCAGCCGCAGGGCTTCACGACAACCATGGGCGACAAGAGGAAACTCCTCCTCAGTCCGCGCTTCCGCGGCTTCTTCCTCGTCCCGGAAAATAACATGTGGAACTACAGCTTCATGGGTTCGGCCTTCGCGGGCATGGAGAAGAAGCCAATCCACGTCAAGCTTGATACGCCGCTGCCATTCTATAGCGACCAGCACCGACCCGTCCACTTCCACAGCTTTGCTGAGCTCGAGGACATCTGGGTCGACAGGCAGGACAACTTTGCATAAACTGTGCTTTACGTCAGCAATTCACACTGGACAGGGGGTTTCAACAACAAGATTGGAGCTTTCATTCCTTTTCTATGTCCAGGGTGATCGAGTGAGGGAATGATCTACTGGAAACTAATGCATTGTAGTAGTAAACAATAAATAAACGAAAAGAAAGGGTTGTCTATGTACTATGATACGAAGGAGGAAGAAAGAAAAATCAAACAGCACATAGCCGGCCCAGAGTCCGGCGCGGGCGAGGGTGATGACCGAAGTGCGAGAGGCATGGGAGAGAAGAATGAAGGGAAACTGGGATGTGCGCGTGCGTGTGTGCGATTATTCTGGGCATTTCTGGCGTTAAGCAAAGGTGGTAGGCCCTGTTTCCCCGGGGCCTCTATTGAAACCAAAGTGTACTTTTTTTGTTTTGTCTTCAGCCTTTTTGTTTTTTTCTCATTCAGCTCCGTGTGCATGGAGTCAGGTGTGAATGCCTTTCTGCCAACGCTATTAATAGTCAAATTGCCATCGTGTTTGGTGATAACCGTGTCGTCACTTCGTGTAAGTCTTCCACATGGGATAGGTTGTCATCATGAACATCGTTACTATGACAATGGTCAGGGTGCAAGTTGCTGTGGCCTCTTTTGTCATCGCCATCGTAGTCCCTATAGTCGTCGCGGTAATTGGCGTCATCCCGCGCGAATCCCAGAGGGGTGCTGAAGAAACCAGCCCCTGACGGGGCTCGTCAAGGTGCCACCGATCCCAACTACTCGGGTCCGTCCTGACCTAGAGCTTCCCCTTCGCACAACACGATGGTGCCATATTGACGGGCGGCCGCGGAGGCGGAATTCGTTCCTGCTCTTTTGGGCAGGTGAGTGACAGGTCATCATAGCACCGCTTGTTTCACTTATTCACGCAGGCATTAATAAAACACTGCGGCTGACAGTTCACATGTCGTTTTGACCAGTCTGCCAAACGCATGAACTAGAATGATTCCTTTTTTAGGGGGGCTGCACGTAGTCGGCGTGAGCCTCCAGGGTTGTCAACGAAGTCGCGTCCCCAGAATTTGTCATTGATGGGGCGAATCCAGGGACAGGTTCCAGGACTCGAACAAGGCCCCTTGCCATCTTCTCCCCGAGAAGAAGCTGCGTGGAAGCCTTGATATGAGGATCAGTAAGACGTTCGAAAAATCATGTTCTATTCACGGAATCCACAAAAAAGGCCAAACCCCGTGTACCATGCAGGTACGGACGGTGGTTGCCGAGCCCGAAGGGTCCTTCTTGGAAACAGTCTCCAACGTCGCCAAGTTGTTCGAAAGATGGATGTTGTCATTCGCACTCTGCATCCTATATGCGTTCAATACAGGACGACGACAGCGGAGATGGCAATGGGGGACAAAAACGATGATGACATCTTCAGGGTCGCGGTTGGTCGTGAACCGGGTCGATTAGGTCGCCTCCTCGTCTTGAGTTGGTAGGGAGCAGCACGCGTGACGACAGTCAGTCGCGGCTTGTGGCTTTTTTTGCAGACGTTGACTGCGGAGCACATGTCGTTCATTGCGGGTGGCCTTTGCCCATGACCGTGTGTCCGCCACACAGGAGCCGACCGTCGAATTCTTTTTTGGTGTTTAGCTACGTCTCTGTCTGTTCCCGCTTCGGACGACAGTGACTGCAAAAGGCAAGGCGGCGGGAAGGCCGTTGAAGATGGTGGGCAGTCTAATCGCTGATTCAGCGGGGTAGATGGCCCGCGCAAATTGGAGATTTCATGCATTAATGCGACTGGGGCGAACTCTAGACAGGGTCCCCTTTTGGAGGGACAAGTTCCCAAAGTTCAGGGTTGATGCGATGGAAACACGACGTGGGATCGATCTGGAGAGGCTAGTTGCCCTGTGGATATTGCCGCTGGGGCAACAGATAGGCAAACGTGGGTAGGACTGATATTGGGTCGTAATTGGTGATATGTCGGCAATGTTGTCCTGATATTTGCATGGGAGGAAGGGAGCCGTTTCCGTGCCTCTCGGGCCTTTTTGTCTGTGTTCTCGTTATTGCGGCGATAGAACGAAACGTCATTGAGGAGCCACATCCTTGAGATGGAGTCGGAATGGGCTTAAAGTGCGGCTGATATTAACGATTCATTCCGTGTTGGTGTGTCTTGGCCCATGCCACCGGGGATGGGGGCTCTTCCCAGCAATTTCGTTGGATGAACAAGGGTTCGGGAGAAGAAAAGAAGGGGAACAAGTGGCAAGGTGCGGATATTTTTGGTCGTGGAGATGTGGCTGCGTTGGGGGACGTGATTGGCGATCGGCCTCATTGACGCCGCAAGTCAGGAGATGCTGAATGAGCCACAGGGCGGCGCATGAAGACCTCGGAATGACTTCTGGGTCAACCCCCGTCAACGAGATGCAAGATGCGCTGGATCGGGCGACCTCTCCAGTTCGGGACGAACGATTGAGCTTGGAGGGTGGAGATGAAGCAAGTCCGGAGATGGCTCTGACTTTAGCTCCAACAGTTGGGTTGAAAGGGGCACGGCAGTTACAAGAGCATGAGATGGAATCGGTCATGTTAGCCCTGGCCTGGTCGCTGTCGTATCGCGGTTGTCGTTTCTTGTTCCAATAATCAATGCGAGGCTTGCTTGGGTGTAGCGGCTCTCTTCGTAAGTGGCGCAAGGTACATCAAACGTCGTGAAGAGGGACTGTTGCGGATCTCAGGAGACGCTCATTCCGGGAATCGGAGTGCCGAAAAACTCGCGACAAAGTTGCTGGTTTAACGTTCGATTCGATGGCGGAAGCGGTGCAATTTCGACAGGGCTGGTTTCCAATGGATCACCAAAGAAAAATTCACTGACTACTACAGTAGGTCCCTCGAGTAAGAACAGGGTAGATAAGAAGAAACCCACCGGGTTTAGTGTGAGTTGTGACAGCTTCAGGGACCCCTCCCCAACTCTGTCTTTTGGGCTCGCTCCAACGGCCTTCTCCAAGAGCCAGGAGTGACAAACGCAATAAGGCCCTTGAGGCGTTATGGGGACGCCCGGTGGACGGAGCGGACAGCTAGCTAACCCGACCCAGGGAGTGGGCAAGGTTGGGAACCCTGGAAATGAATTGACCTGTGAGACCTGCCTTGTGAGACATACAACGCACAGCGGCTCTGTGGTGTAGCACAAGCTACATTACTGAAGCAAGTGATATCTGGTGGTTGCAATATGCGGGTTGTTTGTGGGCGGTTATCTGCCTGGTGATGTGGTAGGCTTGCAACGTATCAGTAAGGTAAGGTACAGCACGACGATAAAGTCTCGTCTGCAGGTCATGTCAGTGCTGGAACCGACGGCACCGACCGACTACCAAAACCGCCAGGAGCAGCGAAAATTCATCAAGCTTTGGGCTGAAGCGCTCCAACATCCCATGAGGGAGGGCTTGCAAGGCAAGACAGGGACATCGCTGTCAGCTGCCAGAGTTTGATCGTATGATGTTGTTTTTTTCGAAGCACGACAGGCTTTCGGCTCAAGGACGGGGAGACGTGCCCCGGGCGAGACTAAGGTCGACAACGGAGGTCCTGGGTTGGTATTTGCGAATCAGGCACAACGCCGGCTGTCATCCGGTGTATACCGACGGTCCGGGCTCACCGGCTCGAGGAAGGTTTTGCGGCGAGTAAACGAGTTGAAGAGAATGACCCCAGCAGGATATGAGCGCGAAAGTGTAAAAGCAGCCAAGACGAAGCGCGAAGTGGATGATGAGCTGAACAGGGCCAGATGTCTGTTTGTACCAATAGGTACGCGTGCTGCATGCAATCTGCACCTCAAGCTCGTGTAAGCTGTTGTCAATCTCGCACTACCCACCGCCTCCTACCCTGAGCCGAGCTGCCGAGATTCAAGCCATGCAGAGCATGTTCCGTGCTATGCAGCCTTGCAAGGGGGGTGGTCTGAAGTGGTAGCAGCAGACAGAGGCTGACGGCTGGCAGGCGCCTGTCGGACGTTGATCCCAAGGAAGAGCGCGATTGTGTGATATCTGCTGATAACCGGGGTTTGTTGCGGCTTAGGTAGGAAGATCGACTATTGGCAATAATCGATATATCTGGGCGGGAGACGAGAATGACGCAGACGAACTGCTGGGACAAAGGTTGGCGTTGTTGGGGGCTGGTCAACAACAGGCATCGTGTTATATCCAAATTAATGAGATAGCTGCACTGCAAATTAGCGGGCCTGGAGGATGGAGAATTGGAGAATCCCATCCCAACTCTAATGTCTGCGTCTGGCGCTTATGGTGCCTGGGGATTGTGTCTTGTGTGTCGCTGAGGTGAGACTAAGACAACCTTGGACCATCCATTGAAGTTTAGGTTCCTTGGCTGACTACCCGACGTTGGTTTAGTGTCGAACGGGAAGGAACCCACTGCATTCTTCTGTCGTACCTTCCTGTTCGGCGTTACTGCATAGGGCAGGCATGCCTGATAGCGTCCTTGCCCTTCTTATGTAGCTTCCTGCGCGCCTGCCTGGCTTTGCCTCACATTATTTCCCAAGCTGCTTCCTGCCCTCTCAAATGCTCTGTCGTCTGTGGCCGCCTGCCCTACCTACATGAATCTGGGAAGGGGGAGGCTGACGACAGGGCAACACGGCATGCTGGGTTTCTGGAGGGAGGAAGCGCGCCTAGGAGAAAAAATTACGACAAGAGGAAAGCCCAGGACCCCAAGATGTGGGGATAAGTGATATGGATCGTGAGTCTTGTTTCCGTTTGGCTGCTTCCACGTCCTGTTGACAGCCCGGCGTCTTCTGGGTTCTGGTCTACCGTCTCCGTCGAATATCCACTTGGTAACCTTCATGTCGAATATCCACTCTGCTGCTCGCTGCTCAGGCGCCAGGGCTGCTTTTGCTCTTTTTTGTGGGTTCTGGGTTCTTTGCATTTTTCACTCAGCACTGAGGTGAAGCGCTCCACGACTTTGGCTGGACCCATCTGTCAAACCCTCGTTCTTCCAGCAGCTTGTGCCGGCTCCTGCTCTTAGCTACGATAGCCGCGCCTTCCTGTCCTGGTCTTCCTGAATGGAAGTGCCTCAAGGAGGTACCTTAGTATGACATAATTGCCCTGCTAACGTACGGGCCTCCGCTCTCAATGCGGACTGTTTCTGCTGAACGTTTTGACTTGCCTTGTCGAAGCAATTGCAGTTTTGCGCGGCGTTGTGAGGTGAAGCAGGGCAAGTAGGGCCGAGGCACCAACTTTCCATTCCGGGTTGTCACTTAATACCTGGCAGCGCTGCAAGAGTGACTTGGCCAGACGGTAATATGCGGCCGGTTTCGAGGCCAACACGAGAGGATTGGATGCACCTCACCACCTCAATTCGGACATGCATTCATCGCATTTCCTGTCTCAATTATCCCAAGATTCGTAATTTCCCTCCACACTCAATCACATTCATCACCGCTGTTCGACACCTCCAATCGTCAATCCCTCCATCCTCGCATTCTCGATCCCGGCTGGCGTCTCGGTCGAACTCTGCCTCTCTCTCATCGAGGGTTCCGAAGGTGCAAATGCTCGCTGCGCTTTTCTGGGCTTAGGCAAAGCAAAGCACTGCTTTTTTAGGCTAAAGCAAGCAGATCTTACTAAGGTCTCTAATTAGTTAGCTAATATAGCCCTAAGCCTAATTAGGTAGGGTAGAGGTTAGTAAGAAGGTATAATTAATAATAGGTAGGTATAGGTAGGTATATAGGTAGGTATATATACTAACCCTATAAGTAAAGGGTATATAAGTCTAAATAATACTCTAAAAGATATATTTAATTAATTCATATAGTATAGTAGTTTATATTATAAGTTATAATACTTAGACCTATATATAAGTTTAAATTATAAGAATAGTAATAGTTTTTTATACTTTTATAGTTATATAAGAAGGAAGTTCTATAGTTTTTAGATTTTTTTCTAAATAAGTAGTTATATTAAGCTAGATTAACTTTCTAGTTTCTAATTAAGTATAGGTTATAAGTAATATTATGCTTTTTCTGCTTTTTTTAGCTAATATAAAAGCACTGCTTTTTTAGGCTAAAGCAGAGAAACTCGGAACCCTGCTCTTATCTGATGCCGTCTCACAAGCCCGGTCTGGTCATCTACCCCGCAAGTCGCCAATCTCCACCAACACCACCTTCTTCTTAACATGGCAATCATCGTCATCGCCCACCTCTGTCCCTTCCAAGCCCTTTTCGACGTCTGATCATCAACCCCGTCCACAGACTAGACCGAAATGAGCAAAACCCAGCCTTCCGATTCGCGCCTCAATCCCTCCATCGAACCCCCGAGAGGGACCAAATTCCCCCCTCCCAAAAAGAAAGGGGGGGACCTATGGCTCAAGGCTCACCAAGGTTGATGACGAAGAAATAAAGTGATCAGACGCTAGAAATAAGTCCCACTCCTTCTAGAAAGATTGCCCGGGATCCCTGGGTCGCATAACTGATCTTTTAATTGCCAGGTATGCGTGAAACGCGTTTCCTTCATGCGATACCCGTCTGGCCCCTTGCCACAGCTTCAAAGCCCACCCTCCCATGATCCAGCATGTCTCGACAAGGTCAACAGGCCCGGCTTCGAGCCCAGAATCAACCCACACGGAACCACAACAATACGGGACCTCACCACACCACAATCACCATCTCTGCGGCAGCCCTCCACCGTGCTGTGTCCGAGTGCCCTACCTCCTAGCCCTCGCTCTCGTCTTTCGTCCCAGCCCTTCTCGTCCACGAGCCCTTGCTACTGGCTCGGCCCTCCCCTCGATGAGACGAGCCAGTATTCCCTGTTGAGCCCTGGTCTTGGCTGGAATCCAGTGCACAATACCTTAACACCCTGCGGTTTACCAACCAAAGTACTTCGGTCCAGACGCAAACCAGCAGCAGCAGGCGGTACACGACTGTTCCGTCTTCACGCACCAAGAGCCTGGGATGTGCATTGAGTCGCACAATCGCCTAATTGCCGAAAGCCGGCGTTCTGTGTTCTTCCCCGTCTGCTTACACCCACCACGTTCCCGGCCCAACATCGGGATGGGTGTGTGGGTGCAACCGCGCCAGCGCTAACTCGTGTGCGTTGCGATTTTGCCATTCTTGGGATGCCCTCATGTTCGTGAGGAGTCGAAGAGAAGACAAGACCCAAAATGCACGCATGTGGGTGGATGCGCGCACTTTCCCATGCAAACAGACGAATAGTCAAGTCGAGCGAACGTCTATCATCCCATGGTTTCGACGAGAGCTCCGTCGTGCGGCCTGTGTCGTTAGTCGCACACGTCCCAAGTCCCAAAATTCTTCACCAAAAAAAAGTCTTACCCCACAGGCTAACTAGTCTTGTCTTGTCGACCCTCCCTCCATCCCATCTTGACGACGCGCGCGCTGCCGCCCGCGTGGCCGTGGTCAATCAGCCGCCGCCGCATTGCCGAAGCAGAACCTCAACCGTGGCACCGCGACCATCTTCATCTCGGCCATTTCCATTCGCAGTCGTATCGGTCATGGTTCTGCATCTCATCGGCTCAGCTGTTAGCCGGACCTGCCAAATTCAATTGCTTCGCCTTGTAGGCGGGGACCGAACTCTCACAATGTTTCTCATCTTTGGAACGCAAATCCCCCTGCTGCGGTCGACTTCATCTCGTGTCAACCGGGGTCGCATGTCTCCTGCGAGCAGTGGCGCTCTCTTCCGAATCGCTCCCGAACTTTTGGCCGGAAGTCTGAGGGGTGAAGCAGGCCATCACCGCTAAGGCACGGAGAAAACCACAGGGTCGATTCGACGTCGACAAGCGCGGCCTCGCCAGCCGGCGGTGGTTTCTTTTCCTTTCCCACCCGGCCGTCCCTTGTCTTCACCCCTCGGTAATCTGCCCACAGGTCGAGTGGCAACCTTACCTTCTTGCTGGCCCTATCGCGTACCGGAGCTGCGATTTCTCTTCACGGTTCTGGTATACCCTCCCTGTATCAGATATACCCCCTTCAGGGCCCAGGCATGACTTCTCAGCGCTCAACCAGCCATTTCCCTTTCCCAAAACCTGCTATTTGCCCCCAACTAGCTCCACTGCACCGGCCGGAATGGGCAGAGCTATCCAAGCTGCGCTTTCCACCCTGGTCGTCATTGACCAGGGGGAGGGGGGTTCAGGGACTCAAGCTCCCGCACGCGCACATACGCACTCACACCAAGTCAACTGCCTTGAGCCAAGAGCTGCCATCCCTGGTACCTTTTTTTTTTGTCTTTCCCTCTTCCTACCATTCCTCTCCTCTCTCTCTCTCAGTGCCCGTCCCCGGTGAAGCAGGGGCCGAGTAACATGGGCGGCCTTCTTGTGAACAATTCACTTGTCATGGCCTAACCAGCCAGTGCATGGTAGGGCTCGTTTCAGCTTCTCTCTCTAATTCGGCTGAACGTGTTTGGATTCCTTCTATGCGTTTTCCAGACCAGTCTCTTCTCTGGGTCGCCTAGCCTCCCTCCCAGGATTCGATCGAGGTCATCCGGGGGTTTCTTAGAGTTGCGAAATTGTTCTGTCCTGTGTCCCCTGTGCCCTGTCTGTCAACTGTCCTGGAGCTGACTGCTGTCATGTCCACCCCTCGCTCGTTGCATCATCAGAGCCGGCTAGGAGTACTCCTGCTTCTATATCCGGCAACGAAACCCATGGCATAAGATCCCCAAATTATGCCACCGTCATCACTGGGCAAGGTTAACTTGAGTCTCCGCAACCTACTTAGGAACAGAATATGTCTCGCACATGGCGATTCGCTTGTGTGCTTTAACTCGGGGACAAAAGCGGCGGCAGTCGATGTACCCTTTTTCTTTTGCCTCACACCCCGTGCATACCGTACCCTTGGCCTTTTTTTTTTTGGCTCTCCTCGCCTTCTCTCTCTCACTCCTCTCTTGCCTGATCCCCTTCCCACGTCCGCCTTAACTTGCCTCGACCGACCAGACCCCCAGACGGATCAGAGAGACTGGAGCCCACACACAGCCCTCTTTCCCTCTTTTCGATGAGGCACATCGGACGATATAATGCAGCCCTTGCCCACGTTTGCGCTTCCTCTTCTCTGACCCCTTCATCACTATATTAGCTGCCCAGGGCCAACGGGAATTATAATAAGTCAAGGGAAGATCCCGTGAGCTTAAACGGGGCGTGTCAACAACCAGTTCTTCTAGGGTAGCATGGTTACCTCGACTATTATTTCGTCTTAATAATTTTTTTTCCACCTCACGCCAGCCAAAAGGAACCCATCCGTCTGGCCGTGCAGACAGACAGCTCTCCACCAACGAAGAGACTAATTCTACAAGACGCCAACACCAACTCGGAACGTCTCTCTTCCAGTCTCTTGTCATCATCAGCACCACCGACCACCACCAGTCTTTTCAAAATTCCTTTCAATCCCTCTCCCGATATTCCGCACTCAACCGCGACCATTCTTTCCACACCACCCGGGCACGAATGTTCGCTTCCTTTGGACAGGAGGTCTCATCAAGGCGACACCATAGCGCTGTCACAGGATCGCAGTTTGAGAGACTACGACGCTCGCGACCCCGCAACGTCGCACCAACAGCCCTCCCCTCTCCCGACGCCGCCCGAGAGGGCATTCGCTCAACCAATTCTTTCACTTCAGAGCCCGGCGGCCGTCCAGAGCGGTTCGCTCTGGCGGAACCCATGTATTGGAGGCACACTGGCGGGCAACTACCGAGTAGGGGACTACAATGTCGATTACTCTCCACAGGAGTCACATCCGGCCGAGCAGAGTCAGCAGCAGCATGGTTATGACACGGCGCCTTCCCATCAGCAGCACCATAGGAGCTCCATTCATCATGGCGCCGCTCACACGCCTACGCTCCACGACCCATCGCCAGGTCACTATTCACACCATCCAGGAATGCAGCAACACCACTCTCACCACCCCCATCAGGTACTAATGGATCCGGGGCACCAGATGGGACACGCCCGACATCTCGGACCCCCTCATTATGGTGCCCCAGGTCCTGTCGTGGCGCCTTTGTATCCCTCCATGACGACACCTACACAGACGCATACGCCACATGGAGCTCCTAAGCGTCCAAGGCCGGATGACCTCGATTTATCCGTACCTGGCATTCCAGACCTGGAGCAGACTGACCTCGAGAGCATGCAACAGACGCCATTAGGTGCCGCGTATGCGCAGGCGGGAGTCCAACAAGTTCAAGCTCCTACGCACCACCACCACCGGCTTCCTGACACAGGGCCACCTTCTAAATTGATGCGGCGCGATGGTGATGGAGACAGGGGCGGAGCTCCGAGTGTGGTGGGCCAAGCTGGCATGCCCGCTCCGGCACCGAGACCACGGGGTCCGAAACTCAAGTTTACGCCAGAAGACGACCAGCTCTTGATCGACCTGAAGGAGAACAAATCCCTTACCTGGAAGCAAATTGCCGACTTTTTCCCTGGCAGATCATCTGGTACCTTGCAAGTACGCTACTGCACGAAGCTGAAGGCCAAGACAACCCAGTGGAACGACGAAACAGTATGCCCTCTGGTCTTCGATTCTTGAAATAGTGAACACCAGCTAACTTTTCTTGCCTCCCTAGGACCGAAAGCTTCGCACTGCTCTTCAGGACTACGAGAATGAGAAGTGGCGCATTGTGGCCAATAAGGTTGGAACTGGCTTCACTCCTGCTGCCTGTCGCGAACGCGCTCAGGAGTTGATGGGTGGAATGGGTGCTCCTTTATAGCATTCAATGTCTCCACCGGGAACAACTGAGCCCTCGGCTGGAGACACCATCTACACGCAGCAGCTTCAGTGATGAAGAGGAGCTTGCCTTTAGCGACGATCTCCATTACGCAGCATGGACGATATAGCCCTACCATAGCCTTCAGACCGTCTCTCCGAACGCCCTATTCTGATCTTGGAGCAGACTACCAGTAGTAAAAGGAAGTCTACAATACGGCGTCTGCGCTTGGTTCTGGGAGTAGCTTGGGCTATCGACAATCGCGAAGCATGCGGAGTCCGACCTTCTGCGCCAGCTTCGCCTTCGAGCATTACACTCTGAGACGGGAGTTTCAGATACCACGAACGAACAGATTGCCTCCCTAAATTCAGCCCGTCTTTCTTACTCGACTACGGCGGAGGGAACTTCATTCTTTGTTTTGCTGGATCCTCCTGTCCGCCTAATTCTAGAGATACCCCCGGAACACCACCTTATTCATACCTCTCTTCTTTTTCCCTTTCCAAAACCAAATCTCGACTTCGGCTTGAGTCTTGACTCATATTGTCCTTTTTTTTTCCCCGCTCCGAATCATGACACAACACGTACATATTAGACTTGAGGGCACACACCAAACTACGCATTGGGTTTACTCGTACCGCCCTTTGTACGACTTGCTTGCTCAGCAAATATCATTCCCTTTTTGCACCATACAGGAAAATCTATCAGTGTCTTCTCCTTCTGAAGAATTGCTGGTGGTTTTTGCATAATATGGCGTAGCGTCTTGTGGGTGGAAAAAAAAAGGGGGGGGAGAAGCATTCTGCATACGCGCGGTTCATCATCAACGATGACGTCTGTTTTGAATTTTGTTTTTATAGCCCACTTCGCTTCGTTCTCACCATACAATCATTTGTTTCTTCATAAACCCCATTTTTTTCCTTTAATGAAACCGACCAATTCTGTTCTCTACTCGCTCTTCTAAACTTTGTAATTTACGTAACAGCCTTTTGAATCTACTTCTTCTAAAACACCGGTCTGTGGTTTGTGGAAATCATGTCCGAATACCGACGAAATGGGCAGCCCTATCGGTGCGGGAAACGGATCGACGGCCGACTCGTGCCCAGGTCATGCCTTTTTGGCGACTAAACAAGGCTGTGTAGATGGATGGCGATATTCCAACCATGATCCACGATGCAAGGTCCTGGAATCTTGACACTGAGCTAGACGCTAGAACCCATATCTGCAAACTTTGGAGGACCACAAGGCGGCCACTACGAAAAGGGGTGCGAAGGACACGAATCTTGCGCCGCCGCAAGTTCAGTCAACTGAGCTCAAGACGCAACTGGGCCTAGACCACAAAACCTCCCCGCTCAAAATGCGAGAATTACAACCTCGCATGCATCTTTCGAACTCATCCAAAGATACAGATTTGTGACGAAGATAGAGAACGTGCATACGGCACAGGCAAGTCATGCCATGCACCCCCGCCCCTGGCTAATGCCAGGGTTGGGAATTAGTCACGATTTTAGTCAATTAGTCAAAAGACACTACTTTTTTGAAAATATATATATATTAAATATAAAGATAAAATAGATAAAGTAAATATATAACTATATAGTTAAATAATTAAATATAGTATATATAGCTTTGAATTCTTTAGTTTATTATATTTATAATATATAAACTATAATTAATCAAATTAGTCTTAAATTTTTCTTAAAAGTAACTAAAAAGTGACTAAACCACTTAATAATTAGAATAAAAAGCTATATATTACTAATGTAAATCTTATAAAAATATATAGTATTTATACCTATTATTAGTATTTAATAAAATATCGTTTTTATAATTTTAGCTATATCTTCTATATAGTAACTAAAGCTTTAACTAATTTAAATAATTTTTTAACTAAACCTAACTAATTCCTAACCCTAGCTAATATCTTTTTAGGATAATTTATAGGTTTTTCTTCTATTTATATCTATATTTATATAATAGGGGTTAGTAGAGCAATAGGGAAAGATAGATACGCGCGCGTACTATATAGCTAAGATATAGGCTAGTAGTTAGGAATTAGTCACGATTTTAGTTAATTAGTTAAAAGATACTACTTTTTTAAAAACATATATCTATTAAATATAAAGATAAAATAGATAAAATAAATTTATAACTATATAGTTTAATAATTAAATATAATATATAAAGCTTTTAATTCCTAATTATATTATATTTATAATATATAAACTATAATTAGTTAAATTAGTCTTAAAATTTTCTTAAAAGTGACTAAAAAGTGACTAATCTACTTAATAATTAGAATAAAAGGCTATATATTACTAATATAAATCTCATAAAAATATATAGTATATATAACTATTATTAGTATTTAATAAAATATTTTTTATAATTTTAGCTATATCTTCTATATAGTGACTAAAGCTTTGACTAATTTGAATAATTTTTTGACTAAGCCTGACCAATTCCCAACCCTGCCCGGGGCCGGGGCCGGGGCTACTCGGGTAAAGCTTTGTAAGGTCGGCCGCAGCGGCGGCGGCGAAAAAACAGGTCTTCCATAACGGTGCCGCTTTCCCCCGTCCTTTACCTTAGCGCGGCTGAGTGGCAGATGCGGCAGGCAGATAGAGACAGGCAGGCATATGCGCTGCTGCTTCGACGATGAGTGTCAAGAAAAGTCTAGGGATCTAAGTAGATAGTTTGGCCTGGCGGGGAGGGGCGTGTGCTTTATCGCCCGCGGAACGGGTTCGTTGCTAAATCGTGATAGTCTGTGATAGATTGCGCCGCGCCGCGTTTCACGAACGTCAGTGTATGCCAGATTGCGTTGACAGGCCTTTATTTTTGTTTCTTCTTCTCTCAATCTCTGGCAAAGAGGTTCGCCCATTTGAAATGCCAACGGGCAGTGAGTAATACTGGTAAGGGGTGCCCCGTTCAAACCGCCGGAGAGCCGCCACCAGTGACCGCGTTTTGCCTGCTCCTCAGGCTCTGAACGAAAAAGGCGCGCGGAAAGGCGAGGGCGAGGCAGGGGAGAGCAGAATTGCCGGGTCTTCTTTTGGTTTTCTGGCTACCCTGTAGCCAAGGCCCTTTCAGGGGCAGGTAGGCGGGCCAAAAGCAAACATGCTCAGGCGTGGATTGCAGGCAACGAACGGCGAACCTGAACCGTAGCAGGGAAAGCTGCTTTAGAAAATGCCAGTAGAGTGGGCATCTGCTCCGCAGGTGCCGCGTTGGGCGTGACTGATCCATCATCCATCATCCATGTGCCCAAAGGGCTTCCTCCCCGGACGTTGTCGTTCTCATCCACACACCACGAGCAATGTGCCATTTGATACCATCATGCAAGACCTTCCCGACTTGTTCTTTCCAGTCGCTATCGGTGAAGGTCGATTTGGCAGCGGCTCCTCGCTATTGAAACACTCGGCCCAGGCTCGTTATAAGACACCGGGATTCTGATATATCCCCCCCTACCCCGTCATCTTCCGGGCGCCGCGGCGGCGAAAAACCCCAGCCACCCGTCAAAGTCCAGAGTCTGCGTCCGGTCCAGAAGAAAGGAGCGGTCAAACATTTGGCAAAGTTGTCACATGCGGGGGCTTCCATTGGGCACCATCCTTACGTCTCCCCCACAGGCAGATCGTTGTGGTATGCGGTGCATGCACGCGAGGAAGAGTCGTGAGTCGCGTTTAGTGGTGACATTGACGTGATAAGTTAGCCTGGTAGTGCCGCATGCTACCGAATGTGAGGTGATGCTCCTTACTGCACTGGTACCAGGCGCCATATCCGAACCCAACGGCGTGATGGATAGGAAAGACCAGCCGTGAGTCCACTCATCGGTTCTCGGCTTCGCGAGCACCACCTCACCACCCGTAGGATTGGCTTCTTCCCCTCCATTCCAGAAGTGGTGTCGACGCCTAGACATTCAAAGACTTAGATTTTAAGCTTCAAGTTGCTCTGCAGTTCGGAGGGCGCTTCCCGATGTGGAAGAACGGAAGACCAAATGCCTTCCCCAGCGCCGTGGCACAGAGACTCCAGAATCTCAGATGCTGGGAAGGTCTGTAGTCTCGATTTTGTCGCATAAGCTTTGAAAACTGTGACCTCGTTTAGTCACGAGATGAGGCGCAAGTAAGGCGTCACAGGGCGCAGATCAGGCAAGCCAAAACAAAACGAAAACGTTGCTGTGGTTCAACTAGCCTGCGGAAAGCACCTTTTGTCTCATGCAAAGAGGTTTGAAATAAATCATCGAAAGGCTTTTCGTGCTCCTTTTCGTGAGCCCGAACCGGCGCAATTGCCAATCTTGTCACCCATTCAGAATCATTTCAGACGAATGTCAGCGGTTCGCGAACTTCATGCTGAACTGGAAAACCGACGCTTGAGACGCCAAATAAGAAACACCTGATGTGTGATTGATAATACTGAAGTACGCCATTGTCTGTCAACTGCCGGGCCCCATGGTGAAAAGCTCTCCAGAGAAGCCGGGGGGTGCTTGACAACAACAGACTAGGGATCGCCCGGTTTTACCGACCAAGGAACCGTAATCACTGTCTTTTGAATGCCTGGCCTCATGGCCCAGGCCCGGACGAAGACGAGAACGGAAACAGGGAACCTTTTCAGCAGGGAATTCTTGGTCTGGGTATTCCCCCAGCCGACTCCTCCGGAAAGCTTGGATCACGCGGCTCAGTGACGTTACTCCAGCCGAGAACCCTACGACTCCGGCCGTGTTCAGGGTTTCAGCAGCCAATCGGAAGACACTCTGGCGTTGGGTGTGATGGTTGTTTTTTCCCCTAAGGGACTTGACCGTTGCTGTTGATTATTTTGGGGGGAAAAAACGTACGACCTGTAACCTTAGCATGTGGGCGCAATGCGGGTCAACGATGCAATGTAACCACATTAGCATCTGCGTGCCCTGGCCGAGGCTTGACTTGCCAAAAATTTGCTCGGTAAAGGGAGAAGCCGGATAAATGTAAGCGGCGCCACAGACGTTCCCAGACAAATGGCAGACTTTATTTCTGTCTTCGCCTTGTCCACTGCAATCTTGTGTTGTTGCTCCAACTCACGCCATGATTATCTTCAAAAGTCGTCGATGTCTCCACATCAGGCAGGGAGCCCACTGTTACTAGGATAAGCTGAAATCGCATAGGGCAGTAACAGTAAAACCCTTGTCGCGCTAACATTTGAGATGCTGGAGGCACCGGAGTTTTATAACCCCTGTTGGCCAATCGGAGAATTGACGCAATAAGACCTGTGAAATTGGAGCGCGACGTTGACTCCGCTGTTCTCTCCACAATACATATTGCTTCGCATGACACGAAATTTTGGTGACTATCAAAGGTTGACAATTCTCAAACGGAAACGCAAAGCAAGCTCTTCGACTTCGACGTCCTAGTGATGTCTTCGACTGTGTGCATGAGGCACCACTTCTCATTCGACACTCGGCCTGACATATACCACTGAAGCTTTGACACGTATCAGTGAGAAGAAGCAAGCACCATGATAACCCAAGGAGCAAGGATGCGCTGCTATGAGACAAATCGCCTGACTTCGAGAAAAGAACAAGATCCACGGTAGCTTTGAACTGAGCTACTGGAAGTCGTTGAACTAGTGGTCCGCTGGCCACGGTCAACACTAAATGACAAAAGGACGTCAGGACTGCAATGAACGGAGCCTGGTGCATAGCTCGCCTGTTTGATAGGGTAGATTTGCTCGTTTCGATTCGTTTCGGCACCTTGTTGCTGTTCAATCTCGCCTTTTATTTACTCGTACTTTGCTGACGCATCTGTATTGCGGTAGCAAGGACATGGGCGAAGCCTGTCATCCTGAGTCGAAGGTTGGAAAAGAAGAAGCGTACCAAAGTCGCGAATATTTCCATTATGCCCAAGCAAAAGAAGAGTACAATTCGTACGACTTACTTCCATCACGTCGCTGTGGCCATCACCATTGTGTAAGCGGCAGGTTGAAATCCGGGACAAAACAAGAGAGTGTACGTTTTCTTGGATATGGGTCGTCTACCAAGGTCCTTCCATGAATTCTGCACGTCCTTTGCTTTGCCGGTGTTATATTTGACGGTGATATACGGTATAACAACTCCTGTATGGCGACTATAATGTGGCCCATTAAGGGGCGGGAGGGTCGCGAACGTGGCAAATGAGGGAAATCATCCTTTCCCGAGAGGCCTGTCCGCACCCAACCGCAGAAGCCGGGTGGGTGGCGTCCAGAAGATCTTTGGAGGAGAGGTGGCCACGTTGAAATTTCGAAGACGCCAAACAGCTACTCACATACTTGAATCGATGGCGACGAATATTGCGCGCAATGACGCCATATGAAAGGAGAAGCAACGATGTGGCTTCCGCAGTCAAACAGCTTCAATGCCCAGGATCGCTGATTTCGTCTGAGGAAAGAGACTAGTCTGTCCCAAAGAACGAAGATGGTTTTCCAGCAGACGCCATATCATCGACGCCTCTCCGAGCTTGTCACGTCGGTGGTTGGTGACAGGCCATGATCCACCAACCATTGATGGGGTTCCCCTGATTCGGTACAACCACTATCCGCTTCGCCGATGAAGGAGGGCATCGGCCCAGGGCCGCGATGAGCATCATCAGTATTTGAGCTAAGATCGCCAATAACCCTGTGAAATAAGAGGTGACAGCGCATCTCAGCATGGCACGAAGCTATGCGCGGCTTGGAGTGGTGATCTGGCGGTGAAGTTTTGTGAAAAGCATTCGTCACCCATGACCGATCGTACTTGTGGTCAATCAGTGAGGAAACCGTTTCCGAAGATTGTCCATATCGAGAACGGCACCGTCTTTCACAAGATCAATCAGAACTTGATGGTAGGTAACGTCCAGACTTCCGCCAAGGTAGACCGCCATCTCGACCAGCCAGCCGTTGAATTCGTCGATTTCGGTTTGTTTGCCCGCTCGAACGTCTTGCAGCATCGAACTGGTGTTCTCCTTGACTTTGTGCCCGACATCGTACAGCATGCGCTTGAGTCGCACTTGAGAAAAGCGCTCCAAAAGGTCGTGCCGTTTAGACTTTTCCATCAACTCTGTTGTCTCTTCACCTGCGTTTGTCTGCAGTATGCTGTCCACGCTACCGTCCCTAACAAGAGCCCGGAGAACAGCGCTGGCTTCATGCAGCAATTGATCCATAAGCTTTGCAACAAAACCCTCGTCTTCCCCCGCGAAGAGTTCGCCATTCTTGCAGCGAAGAATCGCCGTCAGTGGGTTGATAATTGAATTGACCACAAGCTTCTCCAACTGCAAGATCCAGAGGCTGTCGCGCGCAACCGAGATACCTCTGAGGTGAGGAGCCTGCACAAGCAGCTCGGAGAGGTACGATCCGCTGCTCGAGAACTTCCGATTCGGAAGAACTGGGCCAACTTTGACGTCTACTTGTGATGCGTGCAGACTTCTGAAACGGCCTAAAGAAGTCACGCCATGCGTGGTCACGCAAGCCAGCCAGTTAGGATGTTGTTTTGATTGCTCCTCCGGAAAACGATGCAAGTTATACGAAGTCCCATGTGGAGGCCACATCTTGCACATGCCGTTCTGGACAAAAGCGACTGTGGAGTTGCCGTCGAGATAGCGACGTACGCGATCAACTTCTGGCAAAGCCTGAGAAGCCTTAGTTGTAACCAGCAGGTTATGAATGCTTTTTCCCTGGGCAACCTCTCGTATTTGACGGCCTGGAGGCGGTTCCTCAGACCATAGCTCAATGTCGAAAATCGAATTCTTTTGAATAACGTCGTCTCGACTGATTTCAATGCCAGGGTTTTGTCTCCATGCTAGCAGAAGCTCTTTCCTGTGGAAAACAAGTGTAATTGGAGGGGGGTTGGGGAGCGAAGCCAGAGAGCTTGCAAAGAGAATGCCTAGATTTCCTACACCTAGGACGTAAATTCGCCGACGAAAGTCGTCTTGTAGGAAGGACCATTTGTGGCCGCCAGAGTCAGACACAAAGTCGCCTAGAGATGCCGAATGATCCTCCTGGACGTCGTGCAATCCCCAAGCATATAACTTTGGTGCCTTCACATTTCTTTCGAGAATTGACTGAAGCCATTTTGGAGTCATCCTCTGACTGGGGTGCGGGATTCTGGTGGAGAAGTAGCGTTGTAATGCCACCTGGCGGGTTGTGGAAAGCAGATTGGCGGACAATCTACAGCCGGAACTCATTCTTCTTGCTTGAGATGTACAATATCAGACGTTAAACAAGGAAAAATTGGTTCTAGAAGCAAGTTCCCAGGAATCAAAGAACAGTCGGTTGACGGGGGCTGGGGACGGGAATGCACAGTAGATGGTCGGAGGAGAGAAATCAATTCTTACTGTGTTTGGAGGAGATGTTAGATAACTTAGGTATTTACGATTACCTAAGCAAAGATTTGGCAATGTGGCTGAGAGGGTCTTGACGATTGCCGATTGAACTCCGAGCCGCCAATCAAACGCTCTTTCCATCAATTGAAATCCCTGTCGCCCACCTGACCGCGCGAATAGTTCGCTACTGCCTTGCCATGGCGTCATCGTTGTTTGCGGAGGACCGATGCTAGCACGCCCAGAGAACACGCGCCGCGGACTTTCTTCGAGATTGCCTTAAGTACCTTAACTGGCCAAGCTCCGGGAATCAATCACATTGGCCAAAATTATCTAATGCCAGATCCGGTGGTTGCCTAAAACGTGTGTCCACGGCGCCTTCTCCTGACTCAATTTCAGCTCTGCGTATACCACTTGCCGACGCCTTCTTTCTTCCACAGGCGAAAGCTCACACGGAGCAGGTGGATGTCAGTCTTCATGCCTTGACACAGATCCATACCGAAAATGGCCTTCACTTCAAATGATCACGTCACTAGGGACGGTGTCGCAGGCGATATTGTCAAGAATGTCGAGGCCTCCAGCCAGAATGCGACGGCGACTCAAGGTGGCTGCAGTGTTGATGAAGCCAGCTTCCTTCGCAATATTACATCAGATATCAGAGACCAAGATGATCTGGAACGCGATATTACGGCACAGGCAAATGCTGCCTTAATGGAGGCAGATGACAAAAGAGACCAGCTACGCATTGAAAAGCTAGAGACCACCAGACAAAATCTTGAGACCCAGAGAACCAAGGAGCGACAGAACCTGGAGAAAGAGCGTCGTAATCCATACAAATCTCGCAAAATACAAGCACAAATCGACAAGCTTGACCTTCAGATTGAGCACGTCACCAACGACATTTCGGATTTTCAGGCTCGAATTGAGAAGAGACGTGAGCAGGCTGCGGCTGTGGCGGAGGAAACGTCCAAGAGCAAGTCTAGGAGGCTGCCTGGCGAAACGAACCGGGAGTACCTCGTACGCACGGGAAAGATCACCCCGTTCTCGAACATTGGCGGAGAGCGGCCTCCGGGCTTCGAAGGAGAATTGGCCGATACCCTTGTGGAAGCCGAGGAGGATGCGGCAGAGGAGAACTTCCAGAGTGATGACGAGGAGCCGAAATCACATCAAGTCCTGCGTATGCCTGGTTTTGCTGAAGAGCCTGAAGCCGCATCTACACCGCTCAAGTCTGCCCAAACTGCTGCTGAAAGCGAGTTCTCCCTCCGACCTAGGAAGAAACGCAAGGTGCAACAAGACGCTTCGGATGATGATTTCGAACCAGAGGCTGCAGACTCACCAGAGAGCCAGTATGCGCTGGATACAAGTGAAGAGGATGCAACAGGTCGAAGGAGGAAGAAAGGCGCATTAAAGAAGTCAACAGGGAGCACTGCGGCAGCACGAGAAAATGCCGTGGACTTAACAGGTGTGGATGACGGCAACGAGGCGAAATACAAAGCTCGTCTTGCGGACTGGGTCAAGAGACGCAGCAGGGCTCGTAGACGACGTGCAGAGGCTGACGGCGTCGAGTTGGTGGAAGACGACGAGGAGGAGTGGTTTAGACCGTCACCTGATCATCCCGATCATGTCTTCGGAAATGGCCTCAAATTACCAGGCGACATTCACCCATCGCTCTTCGCTTACCAGAAGACCGGAGTTCACTGGCTTGCAGAGCTATACGAACAAGGCGTAGGCGGTATTATCGGAGACGAGATGGGTTTGGGCAAGACGGGTAGGTGTTGTTGATATACGATTTAATCACAAAGGTACTAACGCGTTAAAGTGCAAGCAATTTCCATGGTTGCAGCACTTCATTACAGCAAGAAGCTCGACAAACCAGTCATTGTGGTTGTGCCAGCCACTGTCATGAAGCAGTGGGTCAATGAGTTTCACCGATGGTGGCCGCCGTTGAGGGTGTCTATCCTGCATTCGTCAGGCAGTGGTATGATGAACCAACGTGAGGATGACTCTGATCTCGACGATGATCCGGTCGGAGGGGGCAGAAACCGAGCTGCTACCCGGAGAATTATCAGCCGCGTCGTGAAGCATGGGCATGTCCTGGTGACAACTTATGCCGGCCTACAATCTTACGCTGCGGAGCTGCTGTCACACTCCTGGGGGTATGCTATCCTCGACGAAGGCCACAAGATTCGCAATCCGAATGCAGATATCACAGTGGCTTGCAAACATCTCAACACCGTGAACCGGGTGATCCTATCCGGCACTCCGATCCAGAACAACCTCACTGAGTTGTGGTCACTGTTCGACTTTATCTTCCCCATGCGATTGGGCACGCTAGTGAGCTTCAGGACGCAGTTCGAGTTGCCTATCAAACAGGGTGGGTATGCGAACGCGACCAACCTTCAGGTCATGACGGCTGAAAAATGCGCCACGACTTTGAAGGAGACGATCAGCCAATACCTGCTGCAGCGACTCAAGATTGATGTGGCGTCGGATCTTCCGGAGAAGACAGAGCAAGTCCTTTTCTGCAAATTGACGCAGCCCCAGCTGACAGCATACGAACGGTTTCTGCGGTCTGATGCTGTGGGAGAGATCATGACGAAGAAACGAAAGGCTCTTTACGGCATCGACATCTTGCGCAAGATCTGCAACCACCCAGATCTGCTAGACGAGCGGTTGAAGAGAGACGACAGTTACAATTGGGGAGATCCCCGGAAGTCAGGAAAGATGCAGATGGTCAATGAGCTTTTGCCGTTATGGAAACGGTTTGGCCACAAGACGCTGCTATTCTCTCAGACGAAGCTGATGCTCAACATTCTCGAAAAGTTTATCGGCAAGATTGATGGTGTCAGCTATATCCGAATGGACGGAGATACCACAATTGAGCACAGGCAGCCTCTCATTGATCGCTTCAATAACGACCCATCGATTGACGTGTTTTTGTTGACAACAAGAACTGGAGGATTGGGCATTAACCTGACTGGAGCAACCCGCATCATCATCTACGATCCTGATTGGAACCCCTCAACTGACATGCAAGCCCGCGAAAGGGCTTGGCGGTTGGGCCAGACGAAGCCGGTATCCATCTATCGGTTGATGACATCGGGTTCTATCGAGGAGAAGATTTACCACCGTCAGATTTTCAAGCAGTTTATGACTAATAAGGTCTTAAAGGACCCAAAACAACGAGCAAACTTTGACCTATCAGACCTCTATGACCTATTCAGCTTTGGCGAAGCTGGCCACAGCATGGCTAGCGCCGACAGAAGCAAGCTTTTTGAAGGTGCAGAGGTCAAGTTCAACAACCACGAGGCTCAGCACGACAAGCCTTCCAAGGATGCCGTGCCTATCTCGTCAGTTGGGGCGAAGGCCGACGACGAAATCAATACGGTGAGAACACTCTCGGGCGTTGTTGCCATTGAAGAATACAAGGAAGACAAAGAGGTCCATGACGAAAAGCGCATGACAGAGAACCTCTTCGCCAGGTCAGTCGACAGCGCTTACGAGCACGATCAAATTATGAACGGCAAGAAACCACAAGCAGATAAAGCCATGAACCAATACGAGGCCAACAGAGTCGCCGCTGAAGCAGCAGCTCACCTTCGTCGGGCTGGCCAGGAGGCCCGCAATGTACCGATCGGGACCGTCACTTGGACTGGTGAAGTCGGTGATGGAGGTCGCCCGGGTGCCAACAGGCGCCGCGGCGGACCGAGTTCGACGGGGGTTTTGGCCGGTCTGGCTGAGCGACAAGGCCTCAGCCGGCCTACCAGCGGGAAAAGCTCCCGATCAGCCACTCCAGGTACAGACAAGAACCTACGAGAGAAGGACTTTGTGCTTCTCATCCAGACCTTCATCAGACGCCAAGGAGGAAAGGTCCCTAGCAAGATGCTGGTCGATCACTTCAACCCCTACTGTCAAACGGCTAGACAGAGCCAGGAGTTCAAGTCGGCGTTGGACAAGGTGGCTAACCTGAGCAAGGGCAGCACAGGTAGCACTGGCAGGGGCCTGTGGTCACTGAAGCCTGGCTTCAAGTGAGGGTCAATACGTTGGACTGGCATCCATAGACGTGCGCAAGAGATCTTTGGAACTCAAACGCCGGATTTTGGGTCTATATTACGATGACATTTAGCAGAGCGACAGCGTGTAGATCAGATTAGATATCCAGCATTAGACCAGGTAGGCACCTTTGGAAAAACACAGCTCTCAGACGTCCTGTGGAGGTGTTTCGTCACATCACATGGTCGACAGAAAGATGATGCACAGTTTCGTGTGGTTCAGGAGCTACTTTTCAGTTCAGGCCATGTTTGGCAAGTTTCTATTCTATCTACGATAGATACTGTCGCCCGCAGCAGAAGGCATGTCACAGTGCGTAGAATGGAGACCAGGCTAGATAGCCGTTCCCCGCGTTTTTCGCGATGCCACCCAGAAACCAAATAACAAGCACTCCTGTACCAGAACCACCCAGGTCTTGAATGATAGCAACCGGGCGCTCAGAGACGGCGACCACGGCGACCACCCTTTCTGCGGGTAGAGTCGGAGGGAGTGGGGGTAACGTCCTCAATGCGGCCGATCTTCATTCCGGAACGGGCCAGGGCACGGAGAGCGGACTGGGCACCGGGGCCGGGAGTCTTGGTTCCGTTACCTGTGTGCGAGTGGTCAGAGTTGGTTCGCGGGGGTGGATTGTTGATCCAGGTCAAAACTTACCACCGGTGGCACGGATCTTGATGTGGAGGGCAGTGATGCCGAGCTCCTTGCAGCGGGCAGCGACGTCCTGAGCAGCCAACATGGCGGCGTAGGGGGAGGACTCGTCACGGTCGGCCTTGACCTTCATACCACCAGTGACACGGCAGATGGTCTCACGGCCGCTGGAATCACCCAGAACGTTAGCCTCCTCGAACCATCAAATTTCTGGTAGTTGTGCGCTCGCAGATATCCAGGGGTCGGTCCAGGTCTGCAGAAGACAGCAAACGGTGCGGGAAAGACCTACGAGAGATCGGTGACGTGGACGAAGGTGTCGTTGAAGGAAGCGAAGATACGGGCAACGCCGAAGACGAGCTCGCCTGGATTGGCGGGGTAGTTAGCCAGAAATGCGTCTTGCACAAAATGACATCGCGATGTTCCCCGGCGGTAGGGATATCTCCTATGTGGGAAATTCTCGAGACTCACCCTCACGAACCTGGGGGCCCAAGGAGATGTTCTCCTGGGCGGGACGGGTGGTCTTCTTGGGAGGCATCGTGACTGCTGTGTTTCGCGAAATGCTTTGGTGGTGGTTAGTCGGATTGATGCAAAGAAGCTCTTCACTCGCTCTCGCGCTCCAAATGAAATTTCACAAGCGCATTGAAAAGTGGACGGATTGCCCTGACGGGGTCGCGAGCGGCGAATGGCGGCAGAACGCCGATAGAGGCTTAGTGGCGTGGGAAACCCTACCTAAGCGAGCTTTTTCCCCTAGGCGAGTGAGAGCGGTGAACGGTTGAGTTTTTGTGGTGTGGCCCGAGCTTTGGGCCCCAATCTGCGCAATTTGCTAAAAATCTTTCGCGATCCCCTCCTCCTTTCTCCTTCCTTTTCTCTTGTTCAGCGACCAATTTTCGACGTCAATTCCCGCCGACAATCACTAACCCAGCCTTCAAAATGGCCGCCGCTACGTATGTTCACCAGCGCTTCTGAAGCATCAGCATACCCTTACCTCACCGTCGGTTTCGATGTTTTGCAGATTGTCGTGGTCCTCTCGCTGGAGACCGAGCTTCGCCTCCTCGTGAAAGCTTGGCTCTCAGCTCGAACCCTCCTGGGCCTCTCCCTCCATCTCAGCATGACCTGGAACATGTCTTGCGGATTGAGAGAAGTTGTCTGGGGTGTTGGGGATGAACGCTAACCCGTTCTCCCTCAAAACTATTTCCGCAGGATGGGCTGTTGGTGGCACTGGAAAGTCCTCCTTGTAGCCACAATCGTCTCTGCGGATTATGTCTCGAACATGGATTTGTTCGAGGTGTTGTCGGATGAGCGAAAGACGAGCTAGGTCGCTGC
Organism: Colletotrichum ledebouriae; assembly: GCA_036785755.1. Classification (NCBI taxonomy): domain Eukaryota; kingdom Fungi; phylum Ascomycota; class Sordariomycetes; order Glomerellales; family Glomerellaceae; genus Colletotrichum; species Colletotrichum ledebouriae. The sequence continues at coordinate 60,274 of JAVHLU010000106.1, forward strand.
TTCTCGAGCAGAGTAAAGCACCCTTGCGTTGTCCGCTCACTGATTAAAGCCATCTCTTCGAGTTAGCCACAGCGAGAATGTCGCGCTTCAGCTACAATTCTCGCACCGGCGCTCTCCATGCTGCATGCAGTATGTCGGACTGCGTACTAATCTGACTTCACCCACAGGTCCGTCCCTACCTCCAACCAGGTTCTGGTTCCGGAGACTCTTCTCAAGAAGCGCAAGTCTCAGGAGAAGGCTCGCGCTGAGCGCAACGCCGCTCTCGAGAAGAAGAAGGCTGTAGGTTTATTTCGGCGTTTCTTCCATCCCCCCTCCATCATGATGCATAACATACCTTCACGACTAGACTACGGTCCATGCTGTTGGAAATTAACCTTCTTTCGGGTCTGATACTTAGCGAATTGATTACTTCATTACAAGAATATATCCTCTCGCAGCAGTTGCTAACACGTTCATTCAAGGCCAACAAGGAGAAGCGTGGCGTCATCTTCAAGCGCGCCGAGAAGTACATCACCGAGTACCGCGATGCTGAGCGCGAGAAGATCCGCCTCTCCCGCGTCGCCCGCGAGAACGACTCCGCCTACGTTCCCGCCGAGCCCAAGCTGATCTTCTTGATCCGCATCAAGGGTATCAACAAGATCGCCCCCAAGCCCCGCAAGATCCTCCAGCTCCTCCGTCTCCTCCAGATCAACAACGGTGTTTTCATCAAGGTCACCAAGGCCACCACCGAGATGATTAAGGTCATCGAGCCCTGGGTTGCCTACGGTTACCCCAACCTCAAGTCTGTCAAGGAGCTCATCTACAAGCGCGGTTACGGAAAGATCAACAAGCAGCGCGTTGCTCTTACCGACAACGCCATCATCGAGGAGAACCTTGGCAAGTACGGCATCGTCTGCATGGAAGACTTGATCCACGAGATCTACACCGTCGGCCCCAACTTCAAGCAGGCCTCCAACTTCCTCTGGCCCTTCAAGCTCTCCAACCCCACCGGTGGCTTCCGCCCCCGCAAGTTCAAGCACTTCATCGAGGGTGGTGACCTTGGCAACCGCGAGGACAAGATCAACGCTCTCATCCGCCAGATGAACTAAGTATGCTGCAGTGGTTGTGGGTTATTGAATCAAAAAACAAAAGCGGGATTTGGCATCGTTTGTCTAGTTACTCGGGCTTCGGCAGGATTTGAGAATACCAAGGGTTACTTCATGATTGGCATGGTTGCACGGCGTTGATAACCACAAAAGGGAAAGCTTGTGAATTGATCGTTTGACAACACCTGGGTTCTCCATCCGTCCATGTTCTACGAGTAGCAATGCAAACCTCTTCTGAAGAATAGTGTATGTCTGTAAGCTGTAGCCTGTGACTTGGCTTCCCGCGTGCTCCCAGTCTCGACTACAGTGTCCACGCAAAACTTCCACCTCTTGCGCTGTTCTGTACAAACTGCATTCCCCCCTCCCCTGGAGCCTTGTATAAGCAATGCACGATGTGCTGGCTCATGCTTCAAATCTTGATATCGAAACTAGTCCCGCATCCACAGCTGCTCGTCGCGTACGGATTGTCCGTGATTTTGAATTGGGACCCGATGAGCTCCATCGTAAAGTCCACCTTACTGCCCTTGAGCAAATCCAATGACGCCTCGTCGATAACCACCTTCGGGCCTCCAAACATCGCACTCGAGGGATCTGCGCCGTCGGGCACATATTGGAAGACGGTATCTTCCTCGCTCACGACCTGCGACCAGTCCTCCACGTTCTCGGTACCGGGGAGGGTGATGAGGCTCATGAGGTACTGGAAGCCGTGGCAGCCGCCACTCTCGACTTGTATCCTCAGCGCAAGGTTCGGGTTGCTGTCTTTCTTCATAATTTCGGTGAGGCGCTGTTCCCCCACGTTAGTTATGCACTTAGGACAATCGTCGATGTAATAGCGCACCTTTCCCGCCCTGTCCGTAATCTCAAGCACCATCTCCTTGCCATCCTCATCCTTCTGCGGGTTGTATACGCATCTGGTTTGCCTCCTCGCTGCCGAAGTCGTGAACTTTCGAATCTGCAGTGGCGCGGCGTTTCTCCGAGCAAGCTTTTGCGCCACTATCTTCCCCGTCGACAGAGTCTCGGAGCCGCATCTTCGGGTGGCGTTATTGTTGTTCATGGGAATCGAGGAATTCCATCTCGGGAGTAGAACCGAAAGGATCGGGCCCGGGGCCGAGGACGTTGTGGGTGCGGAGCGGCGTGCGAGCTGGATGAAGACGTTTGCGCTCGAAGGCGCGTGTATGCATCGGAGCGGTGCTGTCATCATATCGGTTGCTGGCGTGGACGGCGCTTGACGGGTGTTTGGCCGGCAGAGGGAACCGGTTTTCGGTTGAGAAATTTGAGGATGCACTATCCGGGTAAGGTAGGGGTAGCAGCTTATGATGTAAAAGGTGGTGGGCGGTAGGTAGCGGCAATTGGGGTCGTTGCCAGAGTGAGAAATTAGTCAGCTCAGGGAGCTTGATGGCTTCTCGTCCAATGGCAGTTTACGGATTTCAACTCATCCTGATGCTGGTGATTAGGAACGTGATTCGACCGTTGGCTGGCTACAGGAGGGAGTAAGAAGCAGGATAAGGTACTCTGAGAATCAGGGACGAATTATTTCAATTAGTGTCTGAAATTATTTCTGTCTTTGATGTTCAAATAAGGAAAGCCGATGTCTCGGTCTTCAACAAGTCAGAGCTGGTTCTGCGGACGTGTGGAGTACATCGGAGACTGCAATTCTAATCGCCGAGCTACTAGCAACTCCCGGGCCGGTGCTTTGACGCTTGCAGATTCACACAAAACATTAGATTGCCAGACTTCATCTGCATTTGAAGAGAAACTGTTCACCATCTCTCAAACGAACTTGACTGTGCAGGAGGGCTAACTCAGTACGCCTGCTCAAACGTCGTGAATCGAGCTCAGCTAGTTTAGTGGAGCAAGTCGATTTGCAAATGGAAGGCTGTCACCCGGAACTTGCGATCCAACCCGAATGTCCCTCCGTGTGCCGCTATCGCCTCCTGTTGCTAACTCTAGAAGACTTCATCAGCGCATAGATAATCACCATCCTGAGGCAACACCAAGACAGGGTGGCAGAATGCTTGTTATGTTTAGGGTATCTTGCAGACGGCCTACGTCGCCCGTGGTCTTTCCCCCTCTTACACACCGCTCCATTTTCCGAACTTGGTATACCTCTTATACATCTCCCTCAAGATGGCTCTTCCACTAGCGTCCATGCTATCGTTCAGAATCTTCCTCATCTCGGGGGGGGAAATATCGAAGATGGAATTCATTCCCGGCTCGAGCGCCTCTCGAACGTCACGCGGTACGTCAACATCGAGCTGCATCTTGACATATGCCATGAGGACCAGGTACATGTGTCTACCGGCAGATCTCTTGGCCGCATCGGTCGCAGAGTCGAGCGCACTCAGGTGTTGAATACGGGATACTGCCGCGGCGGCCGGCTCACAGACGAGGGTCACGAGTCGGGTAAAATGCGCTGCGTGCTTGCCGCGTATCGACGCTGATATTTGTTGCCGGGTTAGAACACCGAGGAGGGCCTCGAGGGTGGCTACGAGGATGTGGTAGTGGCCCTCGAGGCGGAGGCGGTGTTTCTTGATGACAATCTCGATGAGTTTGCACAGCCACTGGTAAGCGCTCGAGAAAGCATCCAGGAGGTTGGCGGGGTCAGTTGCTACAATAACGGCAGCTGTGCTGAGGGTCGTCTCAATATTCCACTGGGTCATAGAGTTGGACTTTACATCCAGGAGTTGTTGCAGGACTTCGGCCGTTCTGACGAATTCGCGGACGGATTTCGTTTGAGTAAGGCATCTGATAAGTTTGCCATGTGCTGCAGCAAGGTCAAAATTCTTCGACTTCTCCAGCCCGACGGGTGCTTCTGTACTTCGCGTGAGCTCTTGCGCTAGACTTGTTGGAGCGAAACTTACCCGACATCTGAGCGATGACACGACGGATTGCTAGGAGTTGTCCCTCAGTCGAGACGCTGGTCTCGGCAACGGAGTCTCCTTGGACTCCCTCGAGAAGGCTCTCGACATACGCAACCTTTCCATTATGATCCATACCAGTAATGACAGCATCAACACAATCTTCGAGGACAGACTGTCTGTTGAAGTCGACCAAGGGATCTGGGCCCGATCCGCTGGCGAGAGGCGCAGACATAGCGGTGGTGAAGAGGTTGTTGAAGGATTTCGGGTGAGAGTCCGCGAGTTGCGACGGGAAACGCTTGAGCAGGAAGGACCGCAGCTTCCAACCGCTGAAGTGTCCGCTGGTGATAGCCTGTTGGCTTGTTTCTTCCAACTGAGAGACCTTCACCTTCATCTGTGCAAAAACAGTGTTCGGTAGAGCTTCAGCAGCGTCAAGGGCAATTAAAACCCGATTAACCAAGGACTTGTCGACCTTTTGCTTCCGCCACGCCTTCCCAAAGTCGCTCAGAGCCTCTTGAACCATGAGTCCCAGTGCCGACACGGCCTCCTCGACATCAAAGAGTGAGGCCTTTTCCTTGACGCCAGCCTCAGGTATCACAACAGAGAGAAGTGCCTTGAGCAAGGTCATCTGAACAAATGATCCATCACTGGCCATCTCCTTCACAACACCAGAAACCTTGTCCAAATACTGCGTGCGGTACTCCTGGTTGTCGTTAATTTGTCGAATCGTTTCGGTCGACAAGTAGTCAAGTAGCTGGGACAGTCCCAAAGCCACTCTTGAATCGTGGTCCTTGCAAGCTGGTTTCAAAAGAGCAGCAATCTTTTGGAGGTCGGCGAAAGCCATGTTCTGGTAGAATGTCGGCCTTCTCATGATCTTACCGAGCAGGCCTAGAACTAGGGTCCAATCCGACGGGCTAAGAGATCTGGCGGCCTCAACCCTTGGTATCAGGATTTCCATAATGTGCTCCCTTTGTTGTCTTGTGAATGCCTCATCAGGCACTCTCGACAACTCGATCATAGCACACCTGCTTCTCTTTTCAGTCCATGGGAAAAAACCCTTGCCGGAAACCTGAGCGATTGCTTCAATTGCGTAGTCGACAACCCCCGCAGTCAGCTTTCGGTCGCGAAGGTTGTTCTCGTTTGAGAAGATGGCATCAAGCGCGCTTGCCATACGCATTTCGCTGTCGCTTTTGCGACCTAGGATCCGTTCGAGGTAGTTTGGTAATGGGCTGGAAGATCTCGAAAGAAGAGAAACGAATCTCGAGGCAGCTAGAGGGTACTCCACGCAAAACTTGGGCACGTTCGAAGGATCCGACGTTGAAATAGTCGAGTCCAACAAACCCTTCACATCATCCACCTTTACCTTCTTCAACAGTCGCTCCACGAATACGGTGAGGAGGGAAGCAAGATCAGCCTGATCACGCCCTTCAGGATGCATGGATAACCAGAAATGGTACGCGCACTCTAGTGCTTCACAGGTGTCCTCGTCTTCGAACTTGGCTTTCTGCAGTGCTTTTGTGAGATCGGAGCGGACACTGTCCCAAAGCTTGATGGACGCCTCGTAATCCACCCACGATACTGTCTTGGAGATAATCCTCCACCGTAAAGAGCGAATGTCCGAGGGGATTTTGCAAGCTGACCATACTTTAAGTACCAGATCGGACAAACGAGTGCCCACTGCATCGGAAAAATCGTCCTTGGTAATGGCAGTGGCAATGGTGTTGAGGAAAATAAGGACTGCCGCTGGGCGAAGGTTTCCCTCGCTTTCAACCCACTGCAGCAGGCTGGTCAATTGCTTGGTCGTCATCGACTTCTCAATGCCACTAATAAGCGCTGGATTCCGGTGAACGCTGGTGAACCAGACTGGTCGATTTCCTGAGCGCAAGGCCTTGTCTTCAAATCTGGACATCTGCCCAAACCACTTCTTCAGAAAGGTGGACAAATCGCGAGCATTTTCAAAGCCAGCGATCAGCGACACAATCAACTTATTCAAACTCTCCTCGTTGGCTTCGGCACCAGCTGTGGTCATTCTATCACAGATTTGGTCGAAGAGCCCAAAACCCTCGTCGGCTTGCTGGAAAACGTCCGCATCGCACTCAGCAATGAGTGCAAGGAGGCGCCAGTCTGTTCCGCTCGAGCTGCTCGTGAGAGCATACGTGTCACAGACCGCGCGCAGATCTTCCAGAGCAATGGGACTCTTGTTCGCGATAGCCTCCTCAAGGATAGCACCCACAACACGCGACGCTTCTGTGGCTGATAATTGTCTGTTTGCACGTTCGGACAGCTTGAAGACTTCCTGCATCCAAGCTTCGTTGGCCTTCGTGGTCTTAAGCCCCCCCACGACTTGTGGCGCCGAAGAAACTAATCCGTAAAGCATGGGCACCGATGTGGATGCAATAATCTGCACCATGCTGAACGCTCGAGTGACTATTTCGAGGTCACTTTTGTTGAAATACGCTGACCTAGCGGGAAGGATGAGATTGCGCTGCAAAAACTTCTCAAGGTCGTGCTTCCAGAGCTTGGCAACCAGGTCATTGGGAACTGCTGCTTCTTTAAGTTTGCCCAGAATTGAAAAGGAAGGCCGCGAGAAATGTGTCGCTACCTCGAGAGCATCAGCGCCGCCTTGAAGATGGAGATCCCACGTTGCAGAGAAGACTCTGATCCATGTTTCCTGAGCCTCAAACGTTTCCGCATCGGGAATCGACAGAGAGGAGTCGCAAAGAGACAGCAAAGAAGCCAGGTACTCCACGACGTCGGTGGCGGGCTGCGCGAACAACGCCTTGATGTGTTCTGCTCCCATCCTGTCATGAGCAGACCACTGCGCCGCCGGATCCAGCCGCGCCAGTAGAACTTTCAAAGCACCAAAGACGGCATCGCCAGTCCACATGCAACCCTCAGAGGTTTTTAAATATCGCAGATCAAATTTTGCGTCGCTGGTTCTTTTCCGTTTCTTGGACGCGGACTCTTCTGAGTTCATGGTCTCGATATCAGGCTTCGCGACGCCTTTCAAAGTTTGCTGGAGGACGGCCATGAATTTTCGGTCGGCAAGGGACTTTGCGAGGGAGAACAGTGGTATTCTCTGGAAAGCACAGCCCAGAATGCGCCAGGTCAAGGGGAATCGTCGCACGGTCTCGGCCTCGTCATTGGTTGCTTTCATCGTCTTGAAGAGCCATCGCAAAACGCTTTCTTCGGCCGCAGAGAACTGGCTTTGTCCAGTTGCCGTAAGGTGTTTCCATACTCGATCGAGGTTTTCGCCATTGGCTCCGGGGCCGGTCTGATCGAGGGACCGTACCGTCTTAACCAAGTCCCTGTCTGCCGTCTTGAGCGTTTGTCAGTCTGGCAGTCGAGGCACATGGGGTAAAATGTACTCACGACAGTCTCGGAAGACCGACTGGGACTTGCGTCCGTCATTGCCACATCCATGACAAGTGATCGGCCTATTGAGCCTCAAAAAATATAACTGCTTTTTCTAGGCTGTTGAATTCGCAAGTCTGTAGCAACATTTCGCAGTCTCTGGCTGGAGCTTTCCCAAAATTTCGGGATTCTGCCGCCCCACCTAGATCAATGTGGTCACCGAGTCTCTCACCGAGCTTTACCGCCCTCGGGTGTTCAACACCAATTTGCCGGGAGTCTCCGAAAACATCACTTGAATCAATTCCACATTTGAAGCTCCCGACCCGGACCGACACCCTTGCGCATCGAGTCAATTGCATGAGTTTTGCCTTTCGGAGCTGTACCTGAATTCACTGATGCTAACGAACTGCCTTGTAGGGCTACCGACGACGACCATGGCTGAGAAATCCGTTCACCCTCCCTCGAGCGCTGTCGCGCGACCCGTCAGTGAGGCACTTCTCAACGAGAAGGTAGCTAACTCCCCACATTCTCGACCAAATCGAGCCCCTCGATTGTGTTGATCCTAACATACGACTGTCTAGTGGGACCACTGCCTGTCCAACCTCCTCGTCAAGTCCACCCTTGGACTCGGCTTCGGCGTCGTCTTCTCAGTCCTCCTGTTCAAGCGCAGAGCGTGGCCGGCGTTCATCGGTGTCGGTTTCGGAGCTGGACGTGCATATGAGGAGTGCAACTCTAGCTTGAAGCAGGCCGCTAGGGAGATCAAGAAGCAGGCATAGGTGCCATAATGGTCGACATACGACCTGTAAGAACGAATACGAACCTCGAACGACCCGGGAGACAGAACGCTGTACAAAACCAACTACGTCACACGAGCACTTTAAAAGCTCGCTGGGGAGCCATGAGCCGGCACGAGCTCCCCTCGCGATCACCCTTTTTGGAGTTGGCAAAGCTAGATTAGGATGGGGAAGAGCGATGGGAATAGAGTCATTTTCTTTGTTTGTCTACCTTTTTCAAACCATTCCACACGTGTGTTGCAGGTCCATAAGCTGCCGGAAGCATTGTGATTAGGCTGTGTTTTGAGGCTCCCAAGTGTCCGCCACGATGAACCCAAAACAATTTGCCGCAATCTCCGCCTCTCTCAATCGACTTGGTCGTCTCAGGGCCTTTTGTCGACTACCTCCTACAGACTTCGTGCTTGCCAGTCGTGGATGAACGGCTAAAGTGCCAGCTTGTTGCCAACCTTCAAGCCCATCCTTGTACTTGTTGGTTCCGGATCGCACGAGCTCTCTGAGCACTGTCTAGTGTAAAGCCCAGTCGTAACCATACGCCGGGAGCAGGAAGTGGTTGTTGCCTCGATTCTTCTCAATGGGTGCCCAGAAGGTCTCTTTTGTACTGAACTTCCTTCACGGCAGCATCGGTCGAGCTAGAGATTCTCTCCCGCATCCTGCACTGCCTGGACCTGACCACCGTCAATAAGAAAATGCCCATGAGTATGAGCAGTATCAGGATGGCAATCGTAACGGTGGCCACCTCCAAGGCTGTCGTGGCGGATTGTCGCACGCTATCTTTTACATCCTCGTGAATTTCGTCGTTGACGACGTCTCTGGCGAGTTTGGCGAAGTCTGCGAAGTCTGCGGTACTCGGCTCAGGACCCCGAAGGCCAGCACGGCCGAAGTGTGGTCTTGCTGCTCGATGGTTTGTGGGTTTGAGATGATCAGGAAGGTTCAATCTGAGTGCGATGTTCGACATGACAGGAGAGGATGAATGATGTTGTAATGAATACTTCTACTGGAGACCAGATAGGATTGTTTGGAGAACGGGTTTAGATGCCGAAATCTGGGCCGGCGCGCCAAGGGCAGATTTATGATACCTCCGACCTTCGCCCATTGTGCTTACCTCTGTGTGTATCTTGGAAGTGCAGCTGCTACCCTATGTGTGAGCTGCTTAGCAGGCCTACGGACCGTCTGGCCAACAGCTCGGAACCGGACCCTGAAGGTCGGGGAGGTAGGACATAGGTACGTAGGGGTTTCTTTCCCAAATTGGCATCAACACACGGCAGAAGTGAATAATAAACGGATGATTGAGAAGGTTTCACCGTCTGAACGCCTATGTCTGTCGTCCTTGTTTATCCGGTGACCTGACTCTTTTCTAGGTTTTTTTCCTGGCTTCCATGTTCATATATATCTGCGTTGCTAAATCAACGCCCCGTATTTGACATAACAGGAGGAAGGACGCGACGTGATCTCTGCGGCTCTTTGAATCAGGACTGTTGGAAGAGAAACATGGAATTTTTCGACGGGGCTTGTGAACCTGATTTGGTGTGTTCTTCATAACCGACACTTTTATTAACATAGTCATTGTATCTTTCAGTAAACCCAAACTAAACGTTTCTTTGTGAAGAATTTAGCGAAATTTCAAATAGTACTTATAGCTAGATATACTGACTCTATCTTCTCGTAGAGGCAGCATAAGCTATAGCGCCCCGTGATCACTAAGATAGTTTCTCAAAATCCATTCACAAGTCCGTTTTCTCCTTGGAACCATGCAATGATGATAGTGTTAGGTCCCCGATTGAATATTACCGCGATGTGGTTAGGTGACTCGCCGAGACATAAGTCTGCAGTCTTCCTCTGCGGGTTTAATTTCAGTCAGACCAATGCATTAGGATGAGTTGTAATAGTTCGGCTCCGTCAGCTTTAGCCACACTGCATAGTTGCGAGGGCTCACTTACGAGGCTCTCACGAGGAGACGGTTGTGTTTTGGCATTCACTTGTATAACAGCACCGAATCAGATCCGATACTGCTCGAGACTCCGGAAACAGCTGTTACAAGACGATCAGCATCCCTGGTGCGTGAGGCACTGCTCCAACATCATAATGCGCCCGCGGATAGAGAAATAACATTTTTCGGGTTTTCTGCCAAATGCCTGGTCTTACATGGAGTTGATCGTCAAGAGATGTCATAAGGAAATTCGGAAAAGCGTCTGCTTGCTGCCGCACGAGCATTATCCTTCGGACGTCCCTACTGAGGTTTCATTCTGGCGCCGATTTTAAATTTCTACCTGGTTACGACAGGCCTTTTCAATGCATCACTGTATCCAAACGCCCCATGCTCAATAGTAGATAGTATTAGCAACAGCAACGGCACCGACAAGTATAGCAAAGTCAATGAAAAAGCAAGAGTTGACAAGTAACGCCTGGGGTGTAATCAAGCTGCTCGTTACGTGCTGTGTCGAAGGATAACTGATTCTCAGGCAATGTGTTCTACCCAACTTTGCTTCCGTAAAGAATACGCAAATTTAGTCACAAATTTCGTGACATAAGTAGCTGCGAATTATTTCGAATGATTAACTAAGGGTATCAATCACCTCGGCTGCAATTTGTGCCTTCGCATTAGCTCGGCTTGGGCTTCGGGTATGTAGCGGGATGGCCGTGCTTCTTGCCAAAGTTCCTGCATTGTCTGAGCAAGTCAGGCAGCATGAACACCCAGACCCAAGAGGTAACCCAAATCATGAACGTGTCCAAGACCCAATTGTTCCGAAGCGAGCCTCCAAGGCCGCTCCACTTCATCAAGCTCCCCAAAAACGCAACAGTGACGAAGTAGTCTCCCCTCTCCAGGCCCTTGATAGACAATCTGGCAACCTCCTCAGGGGACTGGACAGGGTCGAGCTCCTCCAATTGGTGCGTGATCTGGGGCTTGGTCAAGTTCTCATTTTCCAACCCAGGGCTGGTAATGGTCCCAGGGAACACGACATGAATCTTGACGTTCTGCGGATACAGCAGCAACTCCTGCGAAAGCGTATCCGCAAGACCACGTATAGCCCACTTGGAAGATGCGTATGGTCCATAACCCGCCACAGTGAAGAATGCAACCACACTCGTAGTCATGATCAGGTGCTTCGGCTCGTCCTCCACAGGCGCGCCCACTGCAAGCCACTCCCTCAGAATGGCATGCGCCATCTCCGCCGTGCCGTAAAAGTTGACGTCCATGTTGCGGCGCGTCTGCGAAAAGGGCGTCTCGATCCAGAACCCAGTACTGGCCATGCCGGCGATGCACCACACAATGTCCGGGCTGCGGCCGCCGTTCCAAGCCTTGACTTCGGCGAGGAGAGGTGCGGCGTAGTTCTCGAGGGTGATATCGGCGGTGAGGAACTTGAAGCGCTGTGTCGAGGGGTTCTTGGCGGCAGACTTGCACTCGGTGACGAGCTCCTCGAGGCGGGCAGCGTTGCGTGCGACGAGGACGAGGTTCGCGCCCTTTGCGGCGAGCTGAAGGGCGACGCTGCGGCCCATTCCCTCCGACGCGCCCGTCAGAAGGATGGTCTGGAGAGTTGTGCGTCAGATGTGTACGAGATCATTGCCGAATTTCGAACTGGGCGAGAATCAACTTACTTTGCCTTCAACGGGCATGTGATTCTTCCAATTGAAGAGACCCATGGCGGACGCAAGGAGAATAGCAGCGAGGCCTGGTAAGGCTACCCACAAGACTTGCGATGCGAGCCCCATGCCTGTGTGAAGAACGAAGGGAGAATTAGAGCGGCAGCCGGAAAGGGAGTCAATGGCCTGAGAGATCGCCTCCGGCTTCGTCGGCGAGCTGGCTGAAAGTATCAGAGTGAGCAGTCCAGAAGCGCGACGAAGCTAGGTACTTAAGGAGGTAGGAGAAGCTGGAGAGTTTAAGCACACACCCGGCAGGTTCGCAAACCGGCTTCCCGCGCGTTAGTGGGGTCCCTTGATGTTTTCCCTTGGTAGCTTCATTTTTGGGCCGGAACGCAGCCGGAGCCTTTGAGACTCGGGGACGGTGCTCAGCCAGGAAATTGTCAACGTCCAGGAAACCCCTGATGTTGTCCACGGGTGATGTCGCTACATAATCTGCGTTACCAAACTGTCAAGAAGCTTGCTTAGTTCTGTGTCCATGTTAATCTTCTGGCAACGCATCCAAGCGTAGGAACCACCAGAGAACCTTTACCAGGTTAAGCATCCTCGGTTTTCGTCCAGAAGTTTCACTTAATCTAGTTATGTTAACTTGAAAAATCGAAGATCATGCAAGTCTATTACAGTGAAAAAGGCGGTTGAGCAGACGAAGTTCTAGCGACGAACGAGGATTGATGTGAGCATTGACAGATCCAACCCCACTATTAGCTAGCGTTCTCCAGCCAATGGGCAATGAAGGGTTCCACCAAAAAGTTCTGCGCCCGAACCCAATAACATTTTTTTGCAGCTCGCGACGGCACCGAGTGTCTGCCCCATCACTGCCCGCCCCAGCATATCTTGCCGACAACGTCCTTGGGCCCCTCTCAATCCGCCACCGTTTACCAGAGCTCAAAAAAGTCGGTGTCAAGCATGGCGAAGAAGAGAAAGGCCTCCGCGCCCGCGCGCAGCGGCCCCAAGGAGCTCGACCCCGCCGACGCTCGCCTAGGTCCCATCACCACCTACGAAGACGTTGCAGATTCCGAAGACGAGTACTTCGCGAACCGCGATAAGATTATGTTCGACGAGGGTCCGAAGTCCAAAAGGAGGAAGAGAGACGAAGAGGAAGAGGCCTTTTTAGAACACTCGGACGAGGAGGTATTAGAACTCGACGATGGCGATTCTGAAGCGGAAGACACAAGGAAGGCCAGCCGCAAGTCCAAGAAGGCCAAGGCTGCACCCGAATCCGATGAGGAGGCCGGTGAAGAAGATGACGAAATGAATGAGGCTTGGGCCAAAGGGGAGTACTACAACGCCGATCAGCCCGAGACCGAGGACCAAGCACGCGGGGAGGAGATCGAAGCCATGCGCCTGCAGAAGAAGAAGTTGTCCAAGATGTCCGACAAGGACTTCGGGCTTGACGAATTCGACGAGGAAGAGTGGCAAACCTCCAAACCCGACGAGGAGGAGGAACACAAGACTGTCACCGAGGTGCTCAAGGACATCGAGATCACAGACAGCATGGGCCCGGAAGAGCGCAGGAAAATGTTACAGAGTAAATACCCGGAGTTCGAGCATCTTGTCAATGAGTTCCAAGAGCTGCAGCCGCAGCTGGTCACTCTGCAGAAGGAAGCGAATGGGAAGTCCGGTCAATCGCTGGAGGCGGTCAAGTACTGGGTCCTCGGCTGCTACGTTGCCGCGCTCGCCAGTTACTTCGCTATCCTTACATCACCATCGCGCGACTATTCCTCAACACAAAAGACCCTCAGTCCCGCCGAACTTCGCGACCACGAGGTCATGGAGACTCTCGTCGAGTGCCGCGAAGCATGGCAACAAGTTAAGACCATAATGCCTGTGCAACCAGTTGACTCCATGGACGTCTCAAGGGAGGAACCCATCGCCGACGAAGCCGCCTTCGCCGCTGCGAGAGAAGAAGCCCGGAGACTCAAGAAGCTCGAAAAAGCCTCCAAAGCCAAGAAAAAGCAGGCCCAAGCCGTGGAGGACTCTCTCGCAGACCTCGACGACCTCATCCAAGAGTCCAAGAAGAGCAAGAAGGCGAAGAAGGCTATCAAGAAGTTCGCCGAGGACGACAACTCGGATTTCGGCGAAGAGGAAGCCCTCGACGCCCGTACTGCTGCCGACAAGGCCGCCCGCAAGAAGTCTCTGCGCTTCTACACCTCGCAGATCGTGCAGAAGGCCAACAAGCGGACAGACGCAGGCCGCGACGCCGGCGGAGACCACGACATTCCCTACCGCGAGCGTCTCAGGGACCGCCAAGCCCGCCTCAACGCTGAGGCCGAGCGTCGTGGTCAGAAGGGCTCCAAGTACGGCGCGGAGCTCGGCGACGATGCCAGCGACGAGGAGGACGCCAAGACGGCGGCCGCGTTGCGCGACAACGGAGATGAGGTGTACTACGACATGGTTGCAGCCAAGTCCAAGGAAAAGAAGGACGAGAAACAGGCGTACAAAGAGGCCCTTGCGGCTGCCAGCAAGACGGACCGTATTGTGGAGCAAGAGGTTATCGGGGAGGACGGCAAGCGTAAGATTACGTACGCCATTGAGAAGAACAAGGGTCTCACGCCAAAGCGCAAGAAGGAGGTGCGCAACCCGCGTGTGAAGAAGAGGATGATGTACGAGGCGAAGCTGAAGAAGTTGAGGAGCATGAGGCCCGTATGGAAGGGAGGAGAGCCCAAGGGCGGCTACGCGGGAGAGTTGTCGGGTATCACTACAGACATCGTCAGGGCGAGGAAACTGTAGGCTGTTTGGGACAAATAACACAATTGGAGTTACACAAAAGTTTGCAACACTTGGGGGAAATAATCAAAAGTTTTCATGTGTCGATGCTTTGCAAAGAGGTGCTGTTCGAGTGATGCCTCAGTATTGCTTGCTGGAGTGATGTAAACAGCTTACCTAACGACAGAGGTGCCGAAGCTCCTAAGTCATCTGGCCCCACCAAATTCCATCTGGCCAGAACAGCTTCACTTCATCTTTCCGCCAACAACCGCTTCATCTGCGAGAAACCAGCCACAAGGCAAGCGCAATGCCTGCGCGAACGAGTTGCTAGCTCCGAAACACAGCGTGAACGAAGATTGAGTCGGTCTGTGCCCGATGCACCCGCGATAATCCGAATCTTCACCACCTCCAAGATGGCGACCCCCGACCTATCGACCTTGACCTCCTCCGCCCAAATCTTCTCCTCCAATTACACCCTCCCCCAGATCCGCGCGATCCACAAGTCTCTCCATGTCGAAATCGATGAGAAAGCTAGCCGCCTGCGCACGCAGGTCGGCAGCTCATACCGCGATCTGCTCGGCACCGCCGACACCATCGTCCAGATGCGCAAGGACAACGATGCCGTGCAGCGCGTTCTGGGACGCATGGGCGGGCGCTGCGGCCGGGGAGTCGTCGGTTCGAAAGTCAACGGCATGAGCAGCTTCGAGGGGAGCATGAAAGAAATAAGCGGCGGGTACGCGGGCGTTGTAGCCAGGGCCAAACTGCTCGAGGCGTGCGGGCTCGTCGTCGGACGCGTACTGAAGGGATCTGGAGCTGGCAACATGGAGTTGAGCAAGGGGGACAGAGTGGTGCTGGCGAGTAAAGCATTGGTGCTCAGCAGACTCTTGGTGAAAAGCCTAGGAGAACAGAAAGCCCTGGATGAGGACGTCAAACATGTTATCGAGACTACGAAGAAGGGCCTCGGCGGACTGAGGAGAAGGCTTTTGCGCAGCATTGAAGGGTTGATGGAGAAGTCCGGGGATACCGTCCAGCAACAGGATGTACTGAAGGCTTTGTGCGCTTACAGTCTGGCCACCAGCTCCGGCGCCCGCGACGTTGTCGACCACTTCCTCCGCGTCAGAGGTGCAGCAATGGCAATGGCTTTCGAAGTCGAGGACAACGAACGACAAAGGGGCGCGGCAGATGTTCTTAAGAGTATGAGTCTATACACGAAAACATTGCTTGATGTCCAGGCCCTCGTGCCGTTCAAGTTATCCGACGCACTTTCCGGCCTGAAGAAAAGCCCCCTCCTCGCGGATGCATCTCTCAAGAAACTCAAAGGTCTGCGGTTGGACATCTACGAAAGATGGTGCGGGGAAGACATCCAATTCTTTACACCCTTCATACGACACGATGACCTGGATGGACCTCAAGCGCGAGACATGCTTTTCAGCTGGGCGAAGAAGGGCGGCGAAATGCTCATCGAGGGACTGAAGAAGACGATGGAGCGAATGATGGAGTTCAAAGCTATTACGGACTTACGTACCAGCGTCTTGCAGCTCTGGATTCGCGAGGGTGGGAAGGCGAGAGGCTTTGATCCCTCAGAGATGCTCGACGACCTGCGCGAAGAAATTAACGGACATATGCTTCACGTTCTCGAGGTCAAGGTCAACAAGTTACATCTCATCGGATCGGAGGTTTCGGCGACTCTGGATTCTTGGCAGGACGGTGTGACAGATCAGCCCGTCGAGTTATGGAACTTACGCAGCTTCGATATCGACCTCAACAATGGAGCAGACCACTTTCTCCAGGACCTAGTTGCGCGTCTGCACGGCCGGAACGACTCGGTCTCCAAAGCTGTCAACGGGTTTCAGTCGTGGCGACACATCATCGACGAGGTCGGCGAAGTGGTGGAGCAGCTTCGCAGACAGCGTTGGGATAACGACATTGACGAGATTGAGGACGAGGAGACCATTGAGGCGCGGCAGCAGCTTCTTAGCAAGGACGACCCGCGATTAGTCCACGAGAAGCTCGATACCACACTCGCCAAGGCCTTTAAAGATCTCGACGAGAAGCTCACGAGTCTTTGGCAGATGAGGGCAGAAGCGTCCAACAGCGGTAAGGTGGCAATGTACCTACTCCGCATTTTACGGGACGTTCGTCAGGGACTTCCCAAACTGGATGCAGTGAAGGGCTTTGGTTTGGCCGCGGTGCCGTCCCTCCACGAAAAGCTCGCAATCACTGTTGCGGCCAAGCCGTTGGAGACTTTCGCAAGTAAGGGCTTGACACAAAAGACCGTCATAGGCCGACCGCTGTGGGAAGGTAATCCCGAGCTCCCCACGCAGCCATCGCCCAGGCTGTTCCGGTTCCTGAAGGATATCTCGACGGAAATGAGCGACGCGGGCATGGACCTATGGAGCGCTGTGGCCGTGGGTAAAATGAAGACGCATCTCAGGAAGCAGCTCGGTGAAAAGTGGCTCGAGGCGGTCGCAGCCAATGGTTCGGAGGCTTCAAATGGCGAGACCAACGGCGAGGCAGCTGAGGCCCCGGCTAAACAGGCCTCGGTGACGGAGGAAGAAAAAAAGACAGAAGAGAAAATAGAGGCGTCGGGCGAAGAGACGGGCGAAGAGTCTACAGAAGAAAAAGAAAAAGAAAAAGAAGGGGATGCAGAAGAGAAGCCGAAGGAAACCGGCGAGCCACCACAGCCTACGGAGACGGATGATCTTTCCCAACAACATCGCGACCTCTGTATCCAATGGCTTTTCGACGTCTGTCTTTTGCGCTGCTACCTCGACGCATCCCCGGAGGACAAAGACAGTGAGTTCAAGGGCTTGGAAGAGAAGCTGTACGAACGCACGGGTTTGGACAACGATGATGCTCGGTCGCGCATCACAAAATTGTCACAGGATTACCATAAGAAGACTAGCCTATTGTTTGGACTGCTCTTATAATGTATAGATACCCAGTTCAACACCCCCAATCCACACTGAGGAAAAGATATCTTCTAGATCGCACGAATGGAAGTCACGGTCTAGATCTACACTCCATCTTCCGTTCGTGGGCCAATCTCGTAGAGAGCGTTTCTCCAAGCAGGCTTTTACAATTTGTGCCTCTTCTCACCACTAGCAATCTTGCGGAACTCCTCTTGCGGAATGCCCTTCATAAACCTCTCGATACCCGCAAACACCTCCTGTGAGTTCTGCTTATCCATCGCATCCATCTCGGGCCGTCGAATCAGCGCCTTGATCCCCGTCAAACTGTCCCCAATTAAGTGCTCCCCAAGCCGATCATCGACCTCCTTCAAGACCAGATCCCTAAACTTGGCGTCCTCGCCTTTGCCGCACTCGAAGACCTTGTTCACGAACCCGGTGTGCAGGAGCTCGTCAGCCGTGATGCGCTTGCTCATGATCAGCGCCTCGTTGGCCTTGGAAATGCCGAGGCGCTGCACCAACGCGCGAGAGGCGCCGCCCTCGGCGACTAGACCCAGGGAGGAGAACGGGGTGAGCAGGAAGGTGGACGGGGTGGCATAGATAAAGTCGGCAAAGGAGACGAGAGCGGCGGACAGGCCGATCACGGGGCCGTTGAGACCGACGACGAGAATCTTGGGGTGAGTGTAGAAGGCTTGGGTGATGTTCAGGTTGAAGGCGACGAAGCCCTGGAGCCAGTGCTTGTGAGCTGCGGGGCCGGAAGGGGATTCGCGGGCGATTGAGACGTCCGCGCCGCTAGATGGTTGTCAGTATATGGCTATTAAGTATGACGCGGTAGGCCTTTTCATCGCGTCGACGTGTGGTACGACGTTTCCATAGTCGTTGCTCAACTTCCAGTTCTCACCGAAGAGCCCATCCATTTGACGATGAAATAAATACAACCATGAGTCGCGGAGTAGGTTGATAAAACACTCACGCTGAGAAGTAGCGTCCCTTAGCGGTCAGCACGGTGATGAAGACTTCGTCGTGTGTGGCGATCTCGCGCAACTTCTGAGAGAGGTCGTAGTACTGATGCTGGGACATGGCATTGAGCTTGCGGTCATTGTCGATCGTGAGCAGCGCGATGCGGCCGCGGTACTCGAGAGAGATGACGGACTCTTCGGGGCTGGCCATTGCGTCTGTTGTTTCGTTTCTTTGAATATATCCAACTTGATTCCAGGAAGGCACGAATGTCTAAATTGAAATGCAGAAGAAGAACAAAAGAGCGAGCCCGCCACTGGAGACAGCTTAGCAAGCAGTTTGTTGGTTTGTTAAACATAACTGTCCAAGTGTGGTGGTAGGGGGGGTACCCGTATTACCTTACCCCGGACCCCACACTACACCGAGATGCCTCGGCAAGGCCGCCCACGACTGGGATGTTGCACTGCGGGGTGCTAGCGCCAGACTCACAGCGTTAGATTAGAGCGCTGGTTTGCCGGATTGGGCTTGGGAACCGGGAAACGTCTCTCTGGTGGCAGATCGAGTGAACACTATCCGTAGTGCCTCAGAGTTCACGGGCAACGAGTCGATTACTTCAGGAGGATATGCCTGATTCACAGGCGACTGATTCATGATGGAATGCAGAAAAACTTTTGTTCGTCAATGGTAGGTATGTGCATCTCGCTGTACACCCTTCTATAATGGGTTAATAATGCAGTGGTATCGTCAACGCAGCTGCGAACATGCATAGTAGTCTAGTCGTTTCAATAGAGTCCGTCAGACAACTGCCACCTGGTAATTGGCATATCCCCGTATGCCGATGGAGAAAACGACAGCTACCGAACGTATAGTAGCTTCAAACCCGTCGAAACGGGACTTGTTCCCTGACACCTTTCGACCTCACCAGTACCAGATCATCATCGTCCTCACTGCCCTCCTAACGGCGCTTCGGTGCAACGGATCTGATCTTGGGGAATTGTAATGGCAGCGCCAGCTTGGCAATATGGCGTTTCTTGCCCTTCTCTTTGCCAGCCACCACGCGGGCGCCGATCTCGTAGAAATAAGTATTCATTTCCTTCTGCTCGAGCATCAGGTCTTCACGCAGTGCTGATGTGTCGACCTCGAAATTATCAATGATGCATGCAATCGCGCAGCAGTGTGTGATGATCAGGTCTTTATGGAACTTGCGGAACTCCTTGCCGTCTGAGAACTTGCGCCGGATGTGCTCTATGACAGCCTTGGGCGCTGGTTCTAGTGCCTTCTCCAAATGATCGCGCTTTGGAACGAGCTTCGACCCACGCTGCTGCCCTGACTTTCCAATCTCGCATTGCTTCCAGAACCTGAATAGGAAGTAGAAGTAGCGCAGCAGGCGGACCTTGTCGATGTTGCCCGTACCAACGACCTTCGTGACGCGGTTGGCGGCGTGCTTGGAGTATAAACCCAGGGCCTCGCCCTTCTTGGTAGGCTCAATCCAGTCCTTGACGGGCACGGCGGCGAGAATATCGCGACCGATGAAATCGTTGGGATCGTAGACGTCCTGGATCGCTTCGGCCTCGAGGTTGGCGCGGGGCACAGGCTTCGCGTTGTCGACAGCAGCCTGAAGCTGCTCTCGCGACGCCATGTTCTTAGTGATGCCTCCGATCTCCTCCAGTATCGCCTTGGAAGCAGTGTCAAGCTTCTCGGGTGACTTGTTCTTGCCCTTGTTGGGGTCGATAGCGTTGAGAGTGACGGCCTCGATGGCCTTCTTGGCCTTCCTCGTACCAAAAGTCTGACCAAGATCGGTCTTGAGGGCGTAGTAGCTCTGTTTTGGGTTAGCTGGTAAGTGTCAGAAATGAAGCCTGGGGGCAGACATACCTGGTAGTCAGCTGGCGCTGTCATGGCCTCGTCCGAAGCCTGCTTGGCCCGAGCCGTGCCGCGGACCACCATCTTCTTGACCTCCACCACCTCCAGCTTGCCCGTATTTGGGTCGTAGACACCCACGTAGTGCTTAAGAGCCTGCTGCGAGTCGCTGACGCCGTCTTCTCTTGCCGTGTAATCCATGGTTCGATGGCTATTGGAGTGCAAAATCAGGTCTTGGGACACTGCGGGGGTCTTTTGTTTCCTTTTCCCGGAAGTCATATCAGCCTTGACATATGGGCTGAATGGAATGTTTTTGGGTACCCGAACGCCGGGAGAAGAAGCTAGACAAGAGTGTCAGCAATTGGCAATCGACAGGCTCATTCGCAGAAGATCGTACCAACGACTGGGGGGCATAGCTTTGGTTTCAGCACAGAGGAGATGGTCACTCTCGCCGGCACAGAACCCTCAGTGGCTAGCTTCTTCTTTGACTTCACTGTGCTTTCGCCATCGCGCTTTCTCTTCCGTCCGTCCGCCATGGTTGCGCAATGTTGTCGGCGAACAATGAGCCGCGATAGTTGGCAGTTTGGTGGGATGGGCTGGCAAGTCCGCTGGAAATATTTTCTGTAGGGGCCTGGCTGCCAAGAAAAACTGTCGGCAGACCGGCCTTTACCCGTGCGTCGCTGAGGCCATGATAGGCAGGCGGTGTAGGAGCAAGTGGAACTGCACAGGAGCTAAAGCACTTGCAGTACCTACTACACTACGTATTTACCTAGGTAGCCGATGCGCGAGCTGCGAACGTCACAGGCGCACCGAATTGACGAAAAACGACAAGAATTGAGCTCTTCGCGAGAATTTAACAGTTTGTCTGATGGATTGCCGCACATCCTCGGTTTCGGTGTCACAAGCATCACACAGGCATGTTGATATGCAAATGGTTTGGTTTCACTGTTGATCGATTGTTTGATTGATTTGAGGAAGCCAATTTTTGCCTTTCCTTGTCGTGAACGTCCTGATCCCGTGTCGTAATCCGCGTTGCGTAAAGACATCATGCTTCTCCCAAGGCCGTCATAAACAATGCATCCTCGTCATGGTGTCATCTCGACCGCGATTGGCAGGTCCACCTTCTTCGATTCCTTCTCATGGTCTCCCAAAACCGCGTGCCCGATCATCCTGTCATGACCCCAAGTCCCGTAGTTCCAATTCGTGTTGATTGTAGAAGTCCCGATTCGCACGAGACAGACTGAGTCGCTGGTGACAGAAGCTGGCGTAAGCAGTTCCGGTGCGGATCGCATGGCGTGTTGTGTGTCGTCATCTTAGAAGATGATCAAGGTCGAGGAGGGTGCGAGTTGTTTATTTGCTGCGAGGGTTGTCAGACCACAAAATTGGCGTAAGTGAATTGCACGCAGCGAAATACTCACGAGCGGGCCCTCATCTTTCTTCTCTTGCGCTTGAGACGGCGAACGCGCTTCTTTCTCCACTTGGCTCTCATCGTGACCACGAAGCTGGTGACTGGTTAGTCGGTGTTCCCAGGCAAGCGACTCAGCCAACGGCGCAAGCGCAGCAACTCCAGTTCACTAGAAGCCAGGCGCGCGGCGCGTGCCGATGACTGTTGGGTGGGGTGCACTGCACTTACTTGTCCTTGAGATGAGAGGTGTTGGTGATGATGTTTGCATCGACGACCAGGCCTGAGGGGGAAGTTTTAGTGGTTGAGCTCCTCAGGGCAGAGAACCCTCCCGCGTCACGTGGACTACTTTTTCGCGGGGCTTCGACAGCGGTCGCTGCGGGCAATTGTGAGCTCACAGGTCCACCCCACAGGCCCCTCGGTTCTGTGTTCCGCCAGGCCCCCGGAGCTATGACCACAGAAGATACGTACTTTTCAGCAAGCTCAGAGAACCTCCAGGCAGGTTGGAGCTGGGGCTATTGGCTTAGGCGTACCGAAAGGTTGTCGCGAACCCGCGCTCGTTTCTTGTCTTCGTTCTGGACTCGCCTTGATGGCTGTCTCTGACAGTTCTGGGCCAGCTGTCTAGTTACTCGAGAGAAAACGTCACCTTGAATTTCGGCTCTTCTGCGACGTTTCATACTTCTCTCCTCTCCACAACATCATGGGCCTCAGAGGTTGTGGCTTCAGGAGAACTGCAGTTTTCTTATCCAGAAAATCTGATTTTCTGTCCATGACGATGAAATGTGAATATGCTGCATGCCATGGCACTCAGATACAGATCCATTTTGTGCCACCTGCTCATACCCTCTCATCAAGCTCAGGCCAGATTTGGACTGGTAGTCGAATTCATTTGAAACTGATTTTGACTATGACGAATTCCGGATCCTGACCCATGTATGATGGTAGCTGTCCCTCTGTTGCCTCTCTTGCCTTGACCTTTGATAATGCCTCACCTCCGGGGCAAGTTCAACCGACCTTTTCGAATTGCGTTCGACATAACGCGTTGCTTAACTGTTGAAAGCAAGCGTGAAAACTGGGGCGCGCATTGAGGCGCAAACTGAGAGTTGAAAATCATGTCTAATGTATGAGAAGAAAGCTCTTTAATCCGTTGAAACTGAGGAAACTCGAAGAGCCCTGGGGTACAGAGTAACACCCAAATTGTCGGTTGGCTACCTACGCTAGCGACATCGGTGGTAACGTACCTATAATGAAGAAAGTCGAGCTTCCTAAGCTGGACAACCTTATATTTGATGACCCGACAGACTTACGGATAGAAGCTTCTCGGTCAAGAAGACCTTCCGCCGGTAAGAGCTCGGTTCCAACGTATCAAGCACAAGTTCGCAAACAAGGCGTTGAGTCCTGCCCTGAGACGTACACGGCTCTGGACAACTCACCTAAACTCCAGTGCTTTAGCGTGTGCCTGGGCGCGTGACTTCATGATTCTCTTGCACAGCCGTCCCCTATGCTGAGAAAGAACAGCAGGGAGTCCTTCAAAGGCTCCGCAGGTGAGCCAAAATTCTGTGAAAATTATCCAAGTCCCTGCTGAAACCGTCACATTTTGCGATTTCAGCCTCCAAGTAGTGGTTCCATGTTGCTCGGAAAACTGCCGCGCGGTTATCACAGCAGATCGCAGACAATGCTTTTCAAGGTTCTCCAAGGGAAAGCAATGCCTCTCTGCTCCCATTGGGTGGGAATTCCATTGGCACCAGTTTTGTATAACCCTGACCCTCAGCTTTTGACAGTGGCTCAATCATTCTTTCGACCTCCTCTGCCAACATCTTGTCTCGAGACCTCAGTCTGTTCAAGTCAGCCTTAGCGACAGCCTTTTCTTCTGTAGTCAAGGGCCTTTCCCTCTCTATTTTGAGCGCCTCTGCAACCCGGCCTTTCAGTGTGCCGCCTGCGTGCCTCTCATCTGCGAAGGCGACCAGATTATTCCGCCTCACCACGAGCACTCGATGAACGCAGTCTACCTCGTCGATCCACTCCGCAACGCTCATAAGTCCTCTGTAAGAATCGTCATGAATCTTGACTGGCGTGAGTCGAATGGGGAGATTTCCGCTGCCCGCCTCGGGCAACCTCTCGTAAAACCGATGCAGGATGCCCAGCCTGCTTAGCGCTGCCGGAACGGCCATCACCACAACTTCCACCCGGTACCCCGCCTCCGCAAATGTTCTCGCTAACTCCCGAAAGTCATCCGGATGTCGGCATGCGCTCTCCAGCAACACGTCGAGCTTCCGGGAGATCGCCTCCGCGGCGGCCATGGCGAGCCATTTCCGCGCATCCACACCAGTCGCTGGCGACGCGTGAGCGGCGTTTTCTGATGATAAAAGGGCAAGGTACGACGGATGGTATGCTTTGTAAACATCTGCGATGAAGTGTGCTGGTGGATTGATGCGTTTCATGGCGGAGAGGACGGCTGGCGCGGTGCGTGTTTTGCCGGCACCGGTTTGGCCCACGATCAGCACCACTAGGGGCTGGGACCTGTTGGGGTGCGGCGTCAAAGAGGCCGGAAGGTCGGCAGGGAGGATCTCGGAGGTAAATATGCGACGAGATTCCGATTCCGGGAGAATATGGTGGGACAAGTCAGGCGGAGGCGGCATTTTCATGGATGTCTTGCAGGTGCTGTGTTACACGACGACGAGAGATGGTTGCGCGGCGTAGGATGGATAAGACCTCTGGGCTTCGGGTTGATGTTTTGACCAAAACAAGCGGGGTGTGACGATCGGAATCGATTCGGACTGTCAGTGGAAATAAGCTGCCGTGAGGTAAGGTCCGGTTGCTTAACGTGGAAGGAAGTTAATATAACAACAAGGATCCCATGCGCAGTTAGGGGTCAGAAACCGGGGTCAAACGAGCGTGTTATTTATAGTTATATGAGCGAAGCTATCCTTATACCTAATTATAGTATAACCTATACTCTTATTATATATATTTATATATAAATAAGCCTTTATATACTTATAACGCCTCTAACTTATATACTATTTAATATTATATTATATATACGCTTACTTATTATAATATAGCGCTACTTATAATTATAATACTCCTCCTTACTAAGAGCTTAGTTTTATAAAGCTTAACTAGCCTTAGTATACTCCTCTATAGTAATACTAACTCTAAATAGCTTTATATTACTCTTTTTATAAAGTTATTTAAAAATTATCCTCTCAAATAGCTTTATAAGTAAGTTAGTTATATTATCTACTAATAATATATATTTAAAATTAACCTTGCTCTATTTAATAACTTCTTATATAAAGTAATGATAAACTTATTATATTTTATATAATTTTTTATAAACTCCCCCTTTATAAGTATAATTACTCCTATATTATTTACTTATATATAAAAAGGCTTTCTAAGATCTATACTAAGTTCGCTTAGGAAGTTATATATCTAAAGCGCTTCTAAAGTAATAGATAATATTATATAATACTTAGCCTCTATAAATAACTTAGAAATTATTACTTATTATTAAGATCTCTATAAGATTAGCTTATTAGCTATAAAGAATACCTAACTTATTATTAAGTATACTATATTTTTATAATTAGTTTACTTACTATTAATGTAGCTATAGAGACCCTATTTATTTAAGTCTCTATCCCTATACTTATTATTATAACTTATTACTAAGGAGGGGTTTATATTTATATATTATATTAAGCGCTCTATACCTTTTTTATATAAGTAATAGGAGAATTATATCTATAGCCCTATACTAAAAGAGAGATCTAGCTATATGATAAGCGCTCTAGAGCTAACTTTACTAAGTACTCTCTAATACTATACTTAGAGTTCTAGGTTTAGCGTAGTATTTATACTAGGGATTATAAAGTTAAGCGCCCCTATATTAATAAGCGTTTTTATAAACCTAACCTTTATTCTAAACTCCCTTATTATATCTATTAAGTAGCCTCTAGCCACTGCATAGTGATTTTACCTGCTTAAGTATAATAGACCTTCTAACTCCGCGCCTCCTAACAATATATAGCCTTCGGTCACGTGATCGTAACTTTCCTAACTATAGCTATACTTATATATACCTATTAATAGCCTCACGATCTTTAACTTTATATTAATAATAACGTGGTTTTTAATTATTTAAACTACGAAACTATTAACTTTTCCTCTCGTATACTACCCGCGCCGCCGTTAAATACCGCCTCTATTACCGCTTTATCTACTAGTAGCTATGCTATTATTAGTAACGCTCTCTCTATATTATAGTTAGCATAAGCTATACTTACTAACGTTCGCCTAGGCTACCTAGGCTACCTCTACCTTAGTAATATAGAGGACCTACTCGAAGAAGGGCTACTCTATAAGGTATATAATAACCTACTAAACTTCTACTATTAAGTTTATTTACTTAGCTCTAATATTATTATACCTTATAGAGTCCCTTATAGGGGTATTAAAGTAAGCTCTCTTAAGGGCTATACTAATAATACGCTCTCTATATATAGTAGAGTAATTAATAAAGGAGCGGGTTTTATTAATTATATTAAGGCTAAACTCTCTAGTAACCCCCTCTATATTATTTATATTAAAGGGTATACCTCGCTCGGGCTTAGCGTATATATATATAGGGTCTAGTATTAATATAGTTAAGGATTTATTATTAGTTAGATAAGGATAAGGAAGAGGGAGAGGTATAAAGCCCTGCTTATAATAGAGCTTCTTATACTTCTAGCTATAAGAACCTCTTAGGAAAGACCTCTTTAGTTAAGGAGTTACCTCTTATATAGTAGTATTTACCTTACTAGAAGGTTAACCTTTTAGGTTAAGGATTTATCTTATATAGTAGCTTTTACCTTACTAGAAGGTTTAGCGAGGGCGTTTCTAGGCCACGAAAGCCTTAGTAGCCCGTTTAGCTCTAATATAATTAGCCCTAGTGCGGCGCGCGTCTAACTTTATATAGTAATATTTAGAGGGTTTACTTATAAGTAATAGGAATATATAGGGTTCTTATATTATTTTCCTTAACTAGTAGAAGGTATAAGTTAAAATACTTATATAGTATTTCCTAAATTATACTTACGAACTAGGTGAATTTATTATAGTCTTTTTGCAAAGGGGCTGCGGCGTAATTCTAAACTTAATATCTATTAAGTTTATTTCTTAACTAATAATAATCTTTTAATATTCCTTATTAAAAGTAAGTTATATACTAAGAAAGTTATTAAGTACCTTAATATTATTAACCTTAATCTTATTACTTATGTACTTATAAATAGTACTAAGAGCTACTTCTAGTCTATATACTAGGATATTACTAATGTATATAGTTATTATAACGTCGAGAGTCTTATTATAATAAGTTAGATTATTTAAATATAGTAATATATACCCCGCTTATTAAAGGATCTCTTATAGCTTCTTCTATTACTACCTCATACCCTATTATAACTTATATAGAGCTTTATAAAATACAATAACTTATTCCTAATCTACTTTATACTTATATAAAGCTACTAACTTAATATATTATAAGTTTATAAAGAACTCCTTAATTAATAGGAAAGGTATTATATATACTATCTCCTCTAACTCTCTATTTAATTATATACTAATAAAGTCTTATTATTATATAAGATATCTCTTCTTATATATATATACTAGTAGGATCTATTATAATACTATTTATAATATTAAGATATATATCTAGGTAAGGTTATACCTAGAGACTTATAAGAAGCCCCTTATTATAATCTATACTTTATATTTTATAAGTATATTATAAGCCTTCTTATACTTCTATACCTATTTAGCTAATAAGTAGAGGCTTTTTAATACCTCCTCCTTATTAATCAACTATAACACTCCCTTCTTAACTAAAGTATATATCTTATTAAATACTACTTCTACTTATAACTTCTAATTATTTATAGGTTTATTCTATATTTCTATAATAATTGTTAGGTCTAGGTAAGGCTATAGGGATATCCCTAATATAGCTCTAAAGGGGTCTTATATAAAAGCTATAATATAAGTAAATATTATTTATTTCTCCTCTAGAGAGTTAGTTTCTCTAATTTATAGATATATTTACTATATTTACTCTATAATACTATAAGTATAGCGCTATAACTATAAGCCCTAACTAAGTAATAATATATACTAGTACTCTACTAGCTCTATTATAGGTTTATAAAAAATAATATTAGAGTAAATAATAATCTTATCCCGCTCTAGTACTTATATCTTATATACTTAGTCTTTATAATAACTAATAAGAATACCCTTCTTAGCTTATATAATAATCTTTTTACTCTTTACTTATACCTTAGGATTAATATAATATATACTTCTAATAACCCTTAACTAACTTATTGAGCTCGAGCTCGGAATTACGCCGCAGCCCCTTCGCAAAAAGACTATAACAAATTCACCTAGTTCGCAAGCATAATTTAGGAAATACTATATAGGTATTTAACCTATACCCTCTACTAGTTAAGGAAAATAATATAAGAACCCTATATATTCCTACTACTTATAAGTAAACCCTTATATAAAGTCGGACGCGCGCTATACTAGGGCTAATTATATCAGAGCTGAACGGGCTACTAAGGCTCTCGTGGCCTAGAAAAGCTACTATATGAGATAACTCCTTAACCTAAAAGGTCGACCTTCTAGTAAGGTACTAAAGGTAAACGCTACTATATAAGAGGTAACTCCTTAACTAGAGAGGTCTTTCCTAAGAGGTTCTTATAGCTAGAAGTATAAGAAGCTCTATTATAAGCAAGGCTTTATACCTCTCCCTTATCCCTTAACTATATTAGTACTAGACCTTATATATAAATATAATAAGCCTAAGCGAGGTATATACTTTAGTATAAATAATATAGAGGGGATTACTAGAGAGTTTAGCCTTAATATAATTAATAAAACCCGCTTTTTTATTAACTACTCTACTATATATAGAGAGCATATTATTAATATAGCCCTTAAGAGGGCTTACCTTAATACCCCTATAGGGGACTCTATAAGGTATAATAATATTAGAGCTAAGTAAGTAAACTTAGTAGTAGAAGTTTAATAGGTCGTTATATACCCTATAGAGTAGCCCTTCTTCGAGCAGGTCCTCTATATTATTAAGGTAGAGGCAGCCTAGGCAGCCTAGGCCTATTAGAGCTTAAAAGTCGGTAAGTACGGCTTATGCTAACTAATAGAGAGAGCGTTGCTAATAATAGCATAGCTAGCGGACGAAGCGGTAATAGAGGCGGTATTTAATAGTAGCGCGGGTAGTGCGCGAGAGGAAAAGTTAATAGTTTTATAGTCTATTAAATAATTAAAAACTACGTTATTATTAATATAAAGTTAAAGATCGTGAGGCTATCTAATAGGGTATATATAAGTATAGCTATAGTTAGGAGAGTTATAATCATATAACCGAAGGCTATATATTATTAGGAGGCGCGGAGTTAGAAGGTCTGTTGCACTTAAGCAGGTAAAATCACTATGCAGTGGCCAGAGGCCTTAACTAACTTATATTAGGAATATAGTCTTCTCCTAGGCCTAATATTTTATTATAAAGTACTTAAATAGGTATCTTACCTAATATTACTATAATAGGAGAGTAATTAATAATATAAACTATTATTATAATTAAAAATAGCTATAGTTCTACTAGGACCTTAAGATTAATACTTAAAATACGCGCTTTATTTAATAAAATTTAAATCGCATACTCTATTGAGCTCGGAATTACGCCGCAGCCCCTTTGCAAAAAGACTATAATAAATTCACCTAGTTCGCAGGTATAATTTAGGAAATACTATATAGGTATTTTAACCTATACCCTCTACTAGTTAAGGAAAATAATATAGGAACCCTATACGTTCCTACTACTCGCAAGTAAACCCTCTAAATATTATAGAGTTAGATGCGCGCTATACCGGGGCTAATTATATTAGAGCTGAACGGGCTACTAAGGCTCTCGTAGCCTAGAAAAGCTACTATATAAGATAACTCCTTAACCTAAAAGGTCGACCTTTAAGCAAGGTACTAAAGGTAAAAGCTACTATATGAGATAACTCCTTAACCTAAAAGGTTAACCTTCTAGTAAGGTAAACGCTACTATATAAGAGGTAACTCTTTAACTAAAGAGGTCTTTCCTAAGAGGTTCTTATAGCTAGAAGTATAAGAAGCTCTATTACGAGTAGGGCCTTATACCTCTCCCTCTTCCTTATCTAACCTATAATAAATCCTTAACTATATTAGTACTAGACCCTATATATAAAAACGCTAAGCCTGCGCGAGGCACGCCCTTTAATATTAATAACGCGCAAGAGCTTACTAGAGAGTTTAGTATTAATATAATTAATAAAACCCGCTCCTTCTTTAACTACTCTATTATATATAGAGAGCGTATTATTAATATAGCCCTTAAGAGGGCTCTTATTAATACCCCTAGAGGGGATACTTACTATTATATTATAGCTAAGTAAGTAGACTTAGTAATAGAAGCTAGGTAGGTTATTACGCACCCTATAGAGTAGCCCTTCTTCGAGCAGGTCCTCTGTATTATTAAGGTAGAGGCAGCCTAGGCCCCTTAGGGCTTATTAGTGAGTACGGCTTATGCTAACTAATAGAGAGAGCGTTGCTAACGATAGTATAGCTATTCTAGCGGACGAAGCGGTAATAGAGGTAGTATTTAATAGTAGCGCGGGTAGTACGTAAGAGGAAAAGTTAATAGTTTCGTAGTTTAAATAATTAAAAAACTACGTTATTATTAATATAAAGTTAAAGATCGTGAGGCTATCTAGTGGGGTATATATAAGTGCGGCTATAGTTAGGAGAGGTGGTTAGTAAGATCACGTGACCGAAGGCTATGTATTGTTAGGAGGCGCGGAGTTAGAAGGTCTATTGCACTTAAGTAGGTAAAATCACTATGTAGTGGCCAGAGGCCTCGCATACTCTATAATACTATTCTATTTATATATATATAGTAGCGAAGACTCTACCTTTATTTTATTATCCCTTGATATAGTTTTAAGGTAAGTTATTATAAACTCCCCTATATTATCTATATAGATAACCTTTATTCTTATACTAAAGGCATTCTTCTATCCTTAGAGGAATATCTATAATTAATATACTAGCTTATTCTTTATATCTATGAAAATAATTACTCCAAAGCGTATTTTATTATTTATAACTAATAAAAAGTATTTATAATACTTTATTAGCTTTACTTCTCTAATATCTATATAAAGAATATCTCTTACTCTCCTTATATAGCGCCTAGGTATGTATAATAAGTATCTTAAACTCTTTAAGAGATTATATATTTTATATAGCTATAGCATTACTAACTTAGGGGTAATTATATATCCCTTTATTATTTTTATAATTTTCTTTATCTCTCTAAAGCCCAAGTACCCTAGTTTTTAATATTAGAGCTTAGATTTAATCCTTTATTATATAGTATATATAACTTATATATTTAAATCTCGCTTATAGGTAATATTAAAGTTAAACCCTTATTATTAAAAATCAAGCGTTATAAATACCTACTTATTAGTACTTACTAGTTAGTTCCTATTAAGGTAACCTCTACTAAGGTATAGTTATTTACTACTAAATATATTAACTAGAAAGGTTACTATACATTGAGTTCGGAATTACGCCGCAGCCCCTTCGCAAAAAGACTATAACAAATTCACCTAGTTCATAAGCATAATTTAGGAAATACTATATAGGTATTTTAACTTATAACTTCTACTAGTTAAGGAAAATAATATAGGAACGCTATATATTCCTACTACTTATAAGTAAACCCTCTAAATATTATAAAGTTAGACGCACGCTATACTAGGGCTATTTATATTAGAGCTAAATAGGCTACTACGGCTCTTATAGTAATACCCTCGCTAAACCTTCTAATAAGGTAAAAGCTATTATATAAAATAACTCCTTAACTTAAAAGGTTAACCTTCTAGTAAGGTAAACGCTACTATATAAGAGGTAACTCCTTAACTAAAGAGGTCTTTCCTAAGAGGTTCTTATAGCTAGAAGTATAAGAAGCTTTACTACGAGCAGGGCTTAATACCTCTCCCTCTTCCGTATTCTTATCCCTTAACTATATTAATACTAGACCCTATATATAAATATACTAAGCCTAAGCGAGGTATACTTTTTAATATAAATAATATAGAGGGGGTTATTAGAGAGTTTAGCCTTAATATAATTAATAAAACCCGCTCTTTTATTAACTACTCTACTATATAGAGAGAGTATATTATTAGTATAGCCCTTAAGAAGGCTTACTTAAATACCCCTATAGGGGACTCTATAAGGTATAATAGTATTAGAGCTAAATAAGTAAACTTAGTAGTAGAAGTTTAGTAGGTTATTATATACCCTATAGAGTAGCCCTTCTTTAAGCAGGTCCTCTATATTACTAAGGTAGAGGTAGCCTAGGTAGCCTAGGCTTATTAGGGAAACGTCGGTAAGTACGGCTTGCGCCGACTGCTTTAATATAGAGAGAGCGTTGCTAATAATAGCATAGCTACTAGCGGACGAAGCGGTAATAGAGGCGGTATTCTAATCGATTATTAGCAGTGCACTCGGTAAGCTATACGCCTATAGTAGGCTTACTAATAGCGGCGCGGGTAGTGCGCGAGAGGAAAAGTCGATAGTTTTATAGTCTATTAAATAATTAAAAACCACGTTATTATCGATATAAAGTTAAAGATCGTGAGGCAATTAATAGGCATGTATAAGTGCGGCTATAGTTAGGAAAGTTATAATTATATAACCGAAGGCTATATATTATTAGGAGGCGCGGAGTTAGAAGGTCTGTTGCACTTAAGCAGGTAAAATCACTATGCAGTGGCTAGAGGCTATACGTTAGTTATATTAAGCACCCTTAGGTAGGATAACTACGCTAAGCGTATTTAGTAATAATTACTTATATAAGAGAAGAAAGGCGTTAATTATAATATATAGTATAAAATCTAATTTATACCTCCTATTATAGTAATATACTAATAAGTAGAGCTATACTACTATATATATATAACCTTAAATAACCTTAAATCCTATTTATTCTATCTAGCTTATATATCTCCTATATTAAGTTAAAAGCGCTATGGGAGTAGTATTAGCTATCTTTAGTAGGTCGGGGTATTTCTTATTCTTATTATTAATAATCTCTTTAGTAATAGCTAGAAGTTAGTTAATATTAATATTATAAGTAGTAGCTAGTTAGGTATTATCTTAGTATTACTTAAGGAACTAATAGTAAGACTTATTACTAATCTTAGGGTATAACTCTGTAATACTATTATCCTTAATTATAGTAATTAAGGTAGTAAGAGAGGTAATATTAGTATAGAAACCTTAGAGGTTAGTAGTATATTTATACTAGAGGTTAGCTATATCTATAGTTTTAATATTATTAATATCTAGAAGGGTATAAATAGCGCTAGGGTCGTTACTATTAATCATAGCCTAGCTAATATATACGTTATCCTTAGTATAAACGCTAAGAAACTTATAATATAGTATCTATTTAAGAATAAAGAATAATAATATAGCGCTAAAGTCGGGGTTACTTATAATACGTTTAGTAATAAACGAGTTAAGGGTTCTAATATATATATAAGGACTAAGGATTATTATATTATTCTAAATAAGGGTATAGAGAATTAGGCGCTTAGTATATTAAATAATAATAAGGTTAGTTATATTAAAGAAGTAAATATACTAAAAGTAGATATTAATTACCTCTTATATAGTTAAAAACTTTATATAAGAATAAGCGAGGTAATAAAGGCTAGAGATATAAGTTTATAACTACTAGTTAATAATAATAAAGTCTCAATACTAGAAGTAATATTAAGGGTTATAATAGCGCTAGGTATATTAGAGGTAGTATAAGGGCTAATATTAGAGAAAGAGTTAATATTAGAGCGATTATCTAAGCCTATAGCTAAAGCTATATACTTATTAGATAGCTTAGTAATACGGTATTACTTAGGGCTAGGAAAACCTAAGCTCTTATTAGTTAGTCCCTTAGAAATAGTCGCTATAATAACCTTAAACTTATTAGTAGCTAACTTAATAAACTAGCATAAGTTAAGCGCGATCTTACTAATATTATTAGTATAACCCTTAGAAATAGCTATAGCTAGTATAATTTATATATTTTTATATCTATTAAGTAGGATAGAGATATAGCTAATATATTTACTATAAGCTTATATTCCCTTAATAGGCTTAATAGTATTTACTATATTAAGAGTACTAGTACTAGTAGCTTACTTCTTAAGAGTAGCTATTGTATTAGTCTTATTCTAAATAATAAGAGTTAATCTAGTACTAGCTATACTAATATTAGTTTATAATTAAGGTTTAGTATACTTAATAGCATTAATAGCTTTAATAAATTAGTTAGAGTTAAGAGCTTATTTAAGCTAAGTAGCTTTAATAAGTTTATTAGCTTAAGTATATTTAGTATTAATAGGTTTATTATCTCTACTTAAGGCGTTCCTAGACTTAATAGTAATAAGTAAGCTAGTAATATTTGTAAGAATACCGAAGGTATATCTTAAAAGTTCTATAATAATCCTATAAAGTTTATAAAAACCTTAATAAATAATTATAGTATATAGAGTTATATACCTGTATAATATCTCTTTAATTATACTTTAATAACTATAAAACATAAAATAATAACTATAAAAGTATTTCCTTCATGGAATAAATACTTTAAAACTCTATATAAATTCTAATAATAGCAATAACCTTATATATATATATATATATATTTATTAAGCTCGGAATTACGCCGCAGCCCCTTTGCAAAAAGACTATAACAAATTCACCTAGTTCGCAGGTATAATTCGGGAAATACTATATAGGTATTTTAACCTATACCCTCTACTAGTTAAGGA
>JAVHLU010000107.1:0-94659 GCA_036785755.1 Colletotrichum ledebouriae
CCCTCCTTTTCCCCCGCCCTGCCAGGCCCCTGGAATTTGGGGTACATGAGCGGCGGGGCATAACCTTAATCGTCCAGCAAACCCCAACGTCGCCTAGGGCGGTAGGACATTTCGGGGTCGTCTCGACGTCCTCAGGACGGCGTGCGCCCTTTGAGTACCTGGTTTGTCACCGTCTTGTCAATTCCACACCCCGAGCTGACCCGACTTGAAATTTTCGTAAGCAGATCTTGGGAAATACGACATCAGTGATTTTTTATAAGAATTGATCAAAAGAAGAGCGCATCTCATAGTCAACTTTTTCTTTAAAAAAAAAAAAAAAAAAAAAAAAAAGGCCGGTGCGCGTTGATGAAAACGGCAAGGTTGCCCGCACCTCGGATGAATTGTACCTTGATCTTCAGCAGCCTCTTCGCATCAAACTTCCTCCATTCGCATAGCTTGTTCTTCGGATCATCAACCACAATGCCAGCTAGGACGATAGAATGGCACGAGGGCGAGCTCGCGGTGCACCAGCTCCTCAAGGTCCCGATGCGGCAGAACCCGACCGCGGCGGGACTGCCGGCCTCATGGGGCTACCGGATCGCCGCGGTGCCGTTGATGGCGCTCGGCACCCTCGACGATGAGGGCCGGCCTTGGACCACGATTTGGGGAGGCGATGCCGGGGCCGTCGCGAGACCTGTTGCGGAAGATGTCCTAGGTGTGCGGAGCAAGGTCGATGTCGTTGACGATCCTGTCATCCGGGCCCTTCGGGGCGGAGAGGATAGGGAGATTAAGGCGGGGGAGGTTCTGGGGCCCGGTGCGGACGGGGAGGGTAAGATTGTCTCTGGGCTTGCTATTGACTTGAGGACAAGGGACAGAGTCAAGATTGGGGGGAAGATGATTGCCGGCGCTGTCACGACGGTTGATGGGAATGGAGGGGGCGAGGTGCAGATAGCTGTCAAAGTCGAGGAGAGTCTTGGCAATTGTCCGAAGTATCTGAACAAGAAGGATGTCAGAGAGAGAGAGGCAGTGGTCAAGGGGCATGTAGAGCGTGGGCTGCCGTTGTCTGAGGACGCTGTCGCGGTGGTCAGACAATCGGATATAGTCTTCCTGTCCAGCGGGGGTGGTGAGAGTATGGATACGAATCACCGCGGAGGATCCAAGGGGTTCGTGAGGGCTGTGAGGAACGACGACGGTGGGATGGAGATTATCTACCCCGAATGTGAGTTGCTCATCCGCCCCTCCTTAATGGACAGCAGCCTGTCATAGTGGGTATAGCTATCATCGTATGATTCAAGGGCAATAAGAGAAACGGCACAGTTATAGAGGAGCCACAGCTAATAGCCACAGTCTCTGGGAACAGGTTATACCAAACACTGGGCAACTTAAAAGTAAACCCCCGCGTAGGCGTCGCGATCCCGGACTTTAATACGTCCGATGTTCTCTACGTGAGTCAAAATCCACCATCTAGGCTACTTCCAGAAGCTAACGATGGAAGCTCACGGGAATGGCATCCATCCTCGTCGGGGAAGAAGCCGCAGCGTACCTACCACGCACCAAGCTCGCCATCAAAATCACCGCATCCTCAGCCGTGTTCGTCAAGTCCGGACTCCCCTTCACCGGCGCGCCCCTGGAGCCGTCACCGTACAACCCGCCCGTCCGTCATCTGTACACCGAGCAGCAGCAGCCAATAGCATCGTCTTCTTCGGCAGCGGGAATAGCCACGCTGCTCGGCCGCGAAATCGTCACATCCACCGTTGCACGCTTCACCTTTGGTTTGGAGCCCGCAGGACGATGGGAGCCAGGGCAGTACATCACGCTCGACTTTGGGCCGGAGTTGGACGTGGGATGGAGCCATATGCGGGATGACGAGCCACAGAGTCTCAACGACGATTACGTGAGGACCTTTACGGTGTCGAATAAGCCCGGGGGAGGGCAGAGGGTGGAGATCACGGCGAGGAAGAAGGGGCCGGTCACAGAATTTCTATGGAGGTGGAACCTGCTGGTGCCGTTGCAGGTTCCTGTGCTTGGCTTCGGTGGTGAGGAGGCTTTCAGGATGGGGAGATCTGCGGGTGAAGAGGTATTTGTTGCGGCGGGTGTTGGAATCACACCGGTCCTGGCGCAAGCCGAGGGCTTATTGGATTCAGGAGGCGCGCTGAAGGTTCTGTGGAGCGTCAAGGGGGAGGACTTGAAGTTTGTGAAGCATGTTTTTGAGGCTATTCAGGGGCTGGCTGATGTGACGAGATTGTTCGTCACTGGGCAGGCAAGAGAGACGGAGGAGGGCTTGATCGGAGAGATACAGGCCGCTGGAGCTTCGATTGAGAAAAGACGAATGGCGCAAGAAGATGTGAAAGGGCCTGGGAAAAGAAAGTACTTCTTGTGCACCGGACCGGCGATGCTGAAGACGTTGAACAGCTGGTGGAAGGGGAGGATGTTGTTTGGGAAGACTTTGCCTACTAAATGATGGGATGAAAACCCGAGGACACCAGGAGCCTCTGATTTGGATTCGAGTTGGGCCAAAAGTAATAGACCAAGGTAATTACGTCCAATGACAAAACTCGCCGGAATTTGCTCCGACAGCTGAGCAGGAGCTGAACTTCTTCATCGAGATGCTTCGTTTGGATGAAGCGAGCTAGTAGTAGCGGGTACCTTCGCTCCTGGTGGAGCAGCCCTGTAATCCAAGGTATTCCTCTAGTGCCACCCGGTGGTCGGCGCGACCACCTGCCGCCAGCCGCAAGCACCCATCGTGATCGCAAGCCGCGATGCCACACGTTTTCTCGATGTGCGTCACTCGTCAGAGTTCCAGAATCCGCGGGACGCCGAATCGGTGTGCTCAGCAACGGGCATGTACGACGGGGCGGCGGTGGTGACGTGCCAAACACCGCCTCGTGTTTTCATCCTCCGAATCCGAGGGGATTTGGAACAAATCATCCCCAAGTTCCGATCGAGACAGGGGCTCGCGGCTCTCCCGACCTCGTTGGCTCGCACAACACGGGCGGCGGTTCGTTCAGGCGTTGTCTAAGGCCACCTCAGACTCAGAGTCAGCCTCAAACAGCGAATGTCTTTGATTGAGACCCTAATCGCCGGTGCTGCTGCTTCTGCTAGCACACGGCTGCATCAGCAGCGGCAGCGTCTAACAGCCATACACCGGTTGACTCTCGGCTCGGTGGGGACCTGCAGGCCCGGGGGCTACGGGGTTTGCGGACTCGGATGCGAAGCGATCCCCCTGGATATTACTCTCCGGGGTGCTAAGAATCGCGGGAGAATCACGATCAACGAAAGGCATGGGAGTGGGTTAATGATAGGCCATCGTCGGGTCGACCCGCACCCACTCGAGCCACCAAGATGGCAACACGCAATTGCCACGTATGTCGCTCACAGAATTCATCCGCCGTCGGCCTCCTGACATATTCACGTTCTCGTAAACGACTTGAGAGGAGACTTCGGACCACTCCGTCTGCTTCTCCGCCCTGAAATCTCGGCCGATTCATCGATGCAGGGAGCCCAAGCAGGGCGTTCGACGGCCCAGTTCTAACTTCTACCCCCCACCCCCAAACCGAAGCAAGGCGGCGCAACCAGCCTCCGGAAGGTTCCCGGACTGCTGGGATAATAGAAATGAGATATCTCGATGTAGCGCACCCTTGGCACAGACGACTGCTGCCAGCACGCACTACGTCTGCGGTGTCGACTGCTGCGCTCGGGTTCGAGAATTCAATCCTCACATCACGGCTTACCGTCCCTGAAACCTGAGACTACACGTGTAATGAAGGCCGACGTTCTCGGTAGGTCTTCCCTGAACAGTGACGATGGAATGGAACCGTTTCGAGCTGTGTGAGACGGGAGCTGCGGCCTGTCAGGACAAAGTCAATGTCCACAATGGGACAGAACTGGCAAATCCAGGATGGCCGGAGAATTCCAAGACGCAAATTCTTCACAGAAATCGGTCACGTTCGCGGGTGGAAACGAAATGGGCAAAAATGCACTCTCAAAAGCCATGTTCCAACCCAAGGGGGGGTTCCCAGGGGGGGGCGCCTGCAGGGGTCCAACCAAATCGAGATTGTGCGAAAGCCGTTGCGTCGATCGCTGTGATCGCTGAAGCAAACGCAAATCTGAGGATCGGATTTCGCTCCGACTCGAGTCATCACCTACGCAACGTGAACGCGCGCACCACGCCCACTGTCCGGCCTTGTTCTCTGGCGGCCCACTCTGTAACAGCTACAGATATAGGACAAGCACCGACAGCGAGGAGACACGATCCAAGCCACGATTACCGCCTCCAGGATGTCTTCATATTGACATTGCTCTAACAGCAAGATGCCGTTTGTCGGCCATCGATCGGTGCGTCATGGCACCGCATCTTGATGTGCTCCTGTTAGGCTCCTGTTAGGCTCCTGTTAGGCTCCTGTTAGGCGCCTGTTGTTATGCCCATCGCTTCCGTCCAAACATGACGCCCATCTGCCATCATTGCTCACCGATGTCCACTCGCTCAACGGCATCCACCCCCTTGCAGAGCATGATTGTGGACGGGAAGCTCTTCGCTGCCAACCGCCAACAAGGGGCCAGCCAGGAACTATGTATACTTCGTTGATGTAATGCCCATCGCTCATCGGTCAGCTGTCCTCGTCACTCGGATTGGTTGGAAATGCTATTGCGGGAGGCATACCTGCTCACCGCGAACAATCTGGAGCTAAAGGTCCTCAGCGGCAGACGCAGATAGACGGACCCTTTGCTATCCCCACTCCCACCCTCCCCCGATCACCATGTCTACTGCGTCGACTCGCGATCAGTCCAACGACATGAACGATCGATCCGCTCGCAATGGGACAACGGTATCTTCATTCCCACGCCACTAGTCATGAGATTTACCACAAGTAGTCGTCCTCTGCCTTGTTCACCAGTGGTCTCCCTCTGTGTACACAATTTGAATAGCAGTAGCATATTGTCATACTTTACCACAACCACTTGCAGTTACGTCTATATGGCAACGACCTGTCATCATCTCGAATTCCTCTAAGCAGCCTCGTCGCCTGCGTTGCCCGTCAAAGTCGACAAAATCCCGCCGTCCTGCCGCCTTCTGCCAACGCATCGAGACGCATAATGCGAAGAGCCTAATCACCCTGTCACCTCACACCATATCTGCTTTGAGGCCCTGCTTTCGCAGCTCGACCTATCGACAACCCTGGACGGTACCATCACGTCGCCTTCTCTCTGCCGCCTTATAATCACGAATCGTGCTCGCTGCAATACTTAATTATGTCTAGACAAGAGCTTCAATATCCCGCCTCTTACATCCAAACCGGAACGGAGCGTATTTTGTCATTTCGGACTCACTACCAAGTCCCTTCCACCATGAATCCATGGGAATCTTGCGCCCTCCATGTATGCTTTGCTGATTGTAACGCACGTACTATTACTGACGAAACCCAGTACAAATACCCGGATGAGCCCGAACAGAACTCCCGCGGGAACAAGACGACTCATCGACAACCCAATGCTGCTGCCGATCCCGTAATGTATCCCGGCTTGTACGCACCCAGTGGCTTTGACATGATGAGCATTCTCGTAAGTGCTCCGTCTGCGTAGTGACAGTCACTCTCTAACGGAACCAGCTCCGCGTTGCAGGCAGAGAAAACCCCAAGGTTTCGCTCGGAGCCATTGACTGCTCCGTTGCTCTGTTACTCTGCGATCTCGAGCAGCCTGATACCCCGATCGTCTATGCTTCCGAGCCCTTCAGCCTCCTGACTGGCTACTCCAACAAGGAGATCATGGGCAAGAACTGCCGCTTCCTCCAAGCCCCCGGCGGCAAGGTCCGACAGAAGTCCGTCCGCAAGCATGTCAATAAGGACATCATCAAGAAGATGAAGAAGGCTGTGGAAACTAACGACGAATTCCAGACGGAAGTCCTGAACTTCAAGAAGGATGGAACTCCGTTTATCAACATCCTCACTATGATACCTGTGAAATGGGACTCTCCTGGCTACCGTTACTCCGTCGGCTTCCAGGTGGAGCGGGAGGACTAGGCGCCTCAACATCTGTTTTAGGGTACATCTTCGACCGGTTCTAATATTGATGGACGGTCCCCCCGATTTCCTGGTGGCGTGTTATTGTCAACAATTTCCTACGTCAACTCATACACGGCAACATCATAACGTCTTAACGAGCGAGGCATCTTCTGCTTTTAGGCATTCACGATACCCAAACCATATCGCTCGCGAGTTAGAGCTCGTCGGGCATTTTGGTTTAACGAATTTCCTGTTTTTCCTTGTTTCTCAATTAATCTGGGGCGTTCATAAAAAGGAAAGCGACATGCGAAAAAAAAAATAGCGATGCATGGTTGTCGGGTCACTACTAGGTGCATAAAGATACTACTTGCCCCCGCCGCCCGACCTCGCTGGAGTTGTTCGGGCGGCAGCATTTACTTTTGAGGGAACTCTAAAGGAAGCATTTCGGAACGGCGTTTGCAAATCCGATCGGCACTGGCCATGACTGGTACAAGGTGTTGGGCGGCATACTTAATAGCTACGCCTTGATATTTTGACATGACGATGTTGGGCTACATATCACAGAGGCCCAGGCTGTTTACGAACGAAGATGCATTTACTTGGTACCTTGATTGATGCTTACTTTGCTTTGAGATGTTGGACCGTTAAAACGCAGCCTTCGCTCTGAACTTTCGATTCAGCAACCAGTAGTGTGGCTGCTGTTGACAACGACGCCAACAGCTCATCTTTGCCAAGCACGACGACTCCCTGTTTCGAGACGATCGTCCCCGTCATTGTTTACCTGCGACAGCGCTTAGCGGCCAGTCTAGCACAGGCCGCAGCACGCCTGGCTGCCTCACCAGCGTGCCTGAATAATTCAGCCTAGCAAATTATTAAGTGGTACAGAGGGAACAGTCATGAGCGGCTCTAGTCCAACCAGGCAACCCCGATATTCGATGGTGTCTCACATTATTACCTAAGCCATCCCCTATTCATCCCATGTGATTGGCCATGAAACTCAAGTGTACAGGCAGCACCGGAGATGAGATTGACCTGGTTCTGTGTTGCTCCTGTCTTACTTCTTCTTCATTGTAATATTGTGGTAAGTTTTTGTTTTCAGAAAACCTCGAACAAACAAGACAAGATGCCTCTTCGGGGACCGGTACCAGTGAAGCTGTGCAAGAAGGAGGACAGCGAGAAGGTTAAACTGGGCCCGACGACGATCTACATCTTTGAGGACGGCAGCAACACGGACAATCGCATTGGCTGCATGACGCTGGAGCTGCCCCCGGGCACGTCCGGGCCGCCGATGCATTGGCATCGGTTCCACGATGAGTGTTTCTTCGTGACCAAGGGTGGGTTTCCGTGTCCGACATGGAGGGAGAAGAGCTGTGTTGACGGGAAGCTTAGGCACGGTGCGCTTCAAGACGCCTGACGGTGACCTCGATGCCAAGGAGGGTGAGTTGATGGTCGTCCCGCCGAGGGCGATTCACACCTTCACGAACCCGTCGGAGACTGAGCCTGCTGAGTTCTTCATGACCTCTACCCCTGGTGCGTGTTTTCCCTTCTTCATTCCTCCGAGCAGTGCTGACTTGAGCAGGATATTACATGGATTGTGAGTCCCGGAAACCCAAGCCAACGGGCACGTGAGCTAACATGACAGACTTCCGAATGATGGGCAAGAACGTCGAGGAAGGCAAGAAGCTGACGCGCGAGGATACGGCGCACTTGATGGCGTTGTTCGGCACGTTCCCGCCGGATGTGGAATCGGAGCCGTGAAATGGCGGTTCCTGGCTGAACCAAAAACAGCCAAAACAGTATCTGTGTACCTTTCCGGTCGATGGCCGTCTCGATAATTCATTTCCTTAACCGCTGCGACCTCCGCCTCCCCGTGTTGACCGGTTTGTCCGGCTCCTCCTCCTTCTCCTCCTCTTTTTTGGCTCACGGGGCTGAGGATTTGGGTTTGGCTTTCTGCGCAACCTTCGGTTCCCGCGATTTCTTGCTTGGCAGCTCGGTATCCGGTCCAGGGGACTCCTCCTTCACCTTTGCGTTCTTCTTTGAAACCTTCGCCTTCTTGGTGGGTTTGTTTTCGGTCTCGACCTCCTTTGCAGCCCTCTTTGCTTTGGTTTTGGGTTTCGCATCCTTTTCTTCCTCCACAGGCTCTTCCTTCGCCGACGCGGATACCCGGCCCGTCTTCCTCTGTCGCGCGGGGGCATAACAGCTCGTTCGACCGCCGACGGTGATGAAAGCAAGCTTCTCCCCGTTTGGCAGCGCAGCAGACTCGCCTTTGCTGCCCTTGCCCCAGCGGTAGTTGAATAGCCAATCGTCGGGGAACTCATCCGAATCTCCGAGCTTGTCGACGGCCGTCTGGCAGACGAACCGGATTGCTTCGTACAGCATGCTGATCTCCCTCTCGCTGAAGTCGTCGCAGTACTGCTCCGGATGCAGCTTGGATTGGTAGAGCACCTCGTCCGCGACCCAGTTCCCGATGCCGCTGATGTGGGTCTGGTCGAGGAGCAGCGCCTTGACGGGGACGTGCCGGGACTGCATCTTCTGCTTGAGGTATTCCTCCGTGAACACGTTGACGTCGACCACGGGGTCCGGGCCGTTCTCTTTCAGGGGCGTGTGCTTGCGGATGTCCTCACCCGGGCAGTCGACGAGTCTGATGCGGCCGAATCTCCGGGGGTCAGTGAAGGCGGCATAGACTGTTGGGTTGCCTTCTGTTTCGATCGCGAATTTCCAGTACTTGGGGGGCCAGGCGTCTGCTTCGCCTTCTTTCATCTTTTTGTAGTAATTGGTGTATGCGGTCTTGTCTCCTTTGATATGAATCCATCCTGAGACGTTGAGTCACAAGGTATAAACAAAAACAATGAGATGTTCTCACCTGTCATTCCCAAGTGCATCACAGCATGTGGTGGTTTGTCAAAAGTTATCCTGAGGTTGTGAGTTGGAGATGTCGTCTTTGGGAAAAAAACTCACCAGAAGTATTTCCCCTGACTCCCTACAGAAACAACCTTCCTCCCCTTCACGGCTTTCTCAAACGCAGGACCGCTGGTTCCAACCTTGCCAAAGACATTGGCATCATCAGGAGCAGAGACTTTAGCAATCTTCTTCCCAAGGAGATGCAAGCGCAAGAAGTGCACGCACCGGGCGACTGGCAAAGGTCAGCTGCATCCTACATAAATTACTGGGGACCTCACCTTCGGCAATCTCAGGCATTTTCAAAACACAAAATCTTACAGTTAAACCAAAGACAGGCTGATCTCAGACACAGATGACGCGACGAACACACCCACGACCCACCCAAGGGCGGACGCGAGCGCCACGCGACGCACGTGACCGTCCCCAGCTCAAGTGGGTCGTGGCCGACCGCTGGCCGGAATTTTTCCAGCTTTCCCCCCACATCAGAGGCTCAAGTTTTCATCCACCTTTAAAAATCGCTCCCCCATTAATTCTTCATCTTCGCGATCCTTCTTCACCACACGATCCCAAATGGCTTCATAGCCTCGCATGGTCCGGTAAGTTGCTCTGCGCATGCGCGACAGTTTTCTTCTTCTTCTTCCCCCGTCTATCCTGATGACAACCAAACACCGCAAACTAGAGTCTTTGACCTTTTGGAATGAAAACTCTGTTTTTTACACGTCAGTCTGATATCGACTTTGACAATCAAGTCTTTTTTTTTTTTTTACCTCGAGTCTCGCGTTTCACCAAAGCAACATGACTGACTCTATACAGGCTTTTGCAGATACTTACTTTCTGATGCACTATCGCTACGGAGCTGCTTCGAGATGGCTGATTGAATGGTAAGCTTTGCGCCTTCCCTTCCTTCCCCACCCCCCCGGAGAACCTGATGATTCATTTTTTCATACGTTTGTATGGTTGGAATTACCGGCTGAAATTCATTGACGATAACAACTGGCTGTTTCTGACTGTTCTCCTACATTTTTGTCTCACGTTACGCATCTTTATGTGCTCGTTGCTAATATGGACACAAGGCCATCTCAAGTCTCTTCCGACAAGGTACATACACCTCCTTCCACCATTTCCCCCGCCACATCATCACATGATGAAGCGGCACTGGGCTCCGAGAGTACCCAAAAGGGACTCGCTACATGAGCAGACAAGCCACTTTGCGGCAGGCCTAGAAAACCTCGCCCACTGATTTTTCTCCGATGCGGACACTCAACTTGTCGGGCCAAGACTTTGCGCAGCAGAGGCTGACCAGGGACAGTGTAGGGATTGCCTGCGGGTTTCGAACCTCGAACCGTTATG
This sequence comes from Colletotrichum ledebouriae, assembly GCA_036785755.1. NCBI lineage: Eukaryota > Fungi > Ascomycota > Sordariomycetes > Glomerellales > Glomerellaceae > Colletotrichum > Colletotrichum ledebouriae. The sequence continues at coordinate 10,230 of JAVHLU010000107.1, forward strand.
ACGGTCTCGCGGTTCTGGTGTGTTTCTGGTAGGTCATTGACTTTTCTTTGCCCTCTCATGCCTACCTGATGAACACTTAGATGACGAGTCTGATTTGGATCTTCCAATGCGGATAACCTTATTTTTATACCATTCATGCAACAACTGAAATGGCATCTCATGAACACTTCTTGAAAGACGATGGGGCATGAACATCGCTGACCAATTCCAGAGATCTCAGAGCAATCATGTGCAACACCGGAACCCACCATCGTTCAGTGGTACGTTCCTCAACGCTCCTCTCCCCACCACAGCCACGCATACGGGCTCCGTTCTTCCTGATGAACGATGAAACAAAAAGACAAGCATATGTCAGAGCCTAACGGCGAAGCTGAGACACGTTGACCACAAGTCCTTCTGATCAGACACCTCACGTGCAACATCTCTTTGGAATCATTCGAGATGAGCAAAGGTGGCTAACGATCACCAGAACAGTGGAACAAGGTTACTTGACTCTTGAGTGTCAGGGCACACCCATATGGTAAGCTTTTATTCCTGCTCTTACTCTTCATCCCTTCCCCTCCAGCGTCTCATGTGATGATCATAAAATTTTCACGACGGTCTCCATAGCCATATGCTTTGATGATAATGCCTTTGACAAGGCCCCATACTGATATTTGACGCTTCTATCACTGTTACTACCAAGAGTCGTGTGTTTTCGTTACAGTCGCTAATTGAAGTCGTTCAGGTCCTTACCTTTCATGGGTTGATGCTTTCTTTTCATTATGCTCACGGCCTCCGCGCAGTGGTATGAGGAAGAGATGTCGGGGCTGCTGGGTGATTTCTGTGTGGTCGTCGCTGTGTAGGAACGCCCGTGTGTCTTGCGCGCTCGATGACAAGTTTCACCAGCCTTGTTGATCAGGTCAAGTCAAGGATACAAATCATTATTAGCTATCATTAAGGGGTATCATTAAGTATCAGCAAATACTTCGCCAGCATCACAGCGTGCCCTTTTGTTTATCCAATCCCAAACGCCAAAACCGGGCACCATGACGAGTGCGTTTACCATCCGTCCCAAGTCTATATAGTAAGCAGTAGTATATCATGTACAAAACCCCCCCGAGGTGGCCTAGATGCTCGCCGTTCCCAGCAACAAGGCACCGGCAAAGAAAGCCACAAGGGCGGCGAACGAGTTTCGGGGGTCGTTCGTGGCACCAGCGCTCTTAGGCGTCGAAGTAGCAGTGAACACGCCCGTCAGAACCGTGGTGGAGGAAGACGCAGCAGGCTCCGTCGATGTCGGCGCCTGCGTTGCCAAAGGCCAGTCGCTGGACGCGCTGTACAGCACGCCGTTGATGATGACGCCGTCGCCCTGATGGAGCATCTTGATCTGGTCGCTGCTGCAGGAGGACTGCATGCAGCGCAGCCAGCAGGTCGGCTCCGGCGAGTCCGGCAGCTTATCCGTGTGCGTGGCGTGAGCGTCTCCCGTCGTGTTGTACTGAGTCAGGTCGACTTGGTCGCCCGTCGAGACCGACGTGCCCAGGATGACGCGCGCAAAGACCTGGAAGGCGGTCTCTGGTTGGTACGCGGGGACCGAGTGGCCTGCCTGGTAGATGCGACTGAAAGACAGGTTTCCGTATTGACGGACGACGCCGCCGATGTAAGAGTCGTTCACGATGATGGGCGCGTAGCCGGCCGAGCTGAATTTCTGCCCGTACGTGGTGCCGGTTTGCCAGGCGAGGTTCACGGACGCGGCCTCCCCGCCCAGCCAGTTGCAGATGTAGTCGCGGTCGCCGTATATCAGAGCAACGCGGATGCCGCGTTCAAGGAGGCCGGCTATCTTCGGGATGAGGAGCCCCCTCATGTAGTCGCCAGTGGCCCCAAAGTTAGAAAGAACTGCCTGGCTCGTCAAGGTGAAGTTCACCACCGATCCGATCGCTTGCTGGAAGCCTGCGGTGTTGACGTACTCGAGGTATGTGCTGGGCGGGAACGAGTCTGGGTTCTTGTGCGCGATGTCGTACCAGCTCCTGCCCGCCTCCGCGTACGGAGACATGACGTTCTGGTAGCAAGCGGTGTACGCCTGTGAGCACATGCTGTTAACCTCTCTCACTGTGCCGGTATTGTTGACGTCGTAGACGGACTGCGCCGTGCGGCACTGTCGGATGAGGTCCAGGCAGCCGCCGGTGGTGTACAGGCTGCCGTTGGCGAGGTTCAGGCGGACGTCGCTCATGGCTTTGAAGCCGTACGTGTTGTAGTTGGCCATGGCTGGGTAGTACTCCGCCTGTACCTGGTCGTCGATGCAGCCGTTGACGATGCCCAGAGATGTCAAGTGGATTTGGAGCGTCGTGTTGGTGGACAGTGTGCCGTTCTCGCGCTTCTCGTTCTGCTGTTCCCAGACATCAGAGAAGACTGGTCCATACTTTCCGCCGTAGCTTTCCGCGAAGAGATTGATGCCCAGAGCACTGTTGTTGGGCGGGTTGTACTGTGGAAACGCCCCTAAGAAGCCTTGCAGCATGTGCCATATCGCCATCGCGGCCGTCTCGGTGGTGTTGGCGGTGTTGTTCGTGTTCAGCGAGCTGAAGGTGCCGTTGAGGAACGTCGAGGGGAACTGGCCGTTAGGTACTGGCTGCGGCGGGGTGGACTGGTTGGCGTTGAATAGGTCCATTGAGCCATTGGTCGCGATGTCATAGGAGAAGCCGACTTGGTTGGGCTGTGGAAAGGTCAGCACGGCGGCGCAGTGCGTGAAGTGAATGCATCTAGAAGCTACCTGGTCAATGAAGAGCATGTTGGAAGCGCGGTCCCAGCCCCATTCCCGAGCGACGGTGTCGTACTGATCCATGCCCTTCTCGATGACCTCGCAGGGACCGACCTCTGTGAACATTCCGAACAACGAGCTGACGCCAGGGCCTCCATTGAGCCAGATGGTCATGGTATCCGTCGGTTCGCGGGCGCCGACGAACCAGAAGAACATGTTGGCCGGGAAGGGACCCGGGACTTTGACCCATCCCGTGTACTGCTGCTGATTCTCGTAGGCCGTTTTGCATGCGCCTTCGGGGATCTTGTAGCTGACGGTGACGTTGCCGTCTACGGGCGACGTAATGGTGGTGAGGTTGACATTGTTCGAGGGAAACTGGGCGCTTACGAAGCCGAGCAGGCTGCCGAGGGCGAGAGAATGGATGGAGCGCATATTGAGATGTCCCGCATCGTGTCTTGCGCGCATAGTAATCCTCTACGATCGTCCGTGTAGAAAATGTTTTTCGAAACGATCAAGACCGGGGGGGAGAGTGACGCAGCAAAACACACTCAAGCTTGCGCGGAAACAGCGAGCTGGCTGGCGGTCGAGGAATGTCGAGGTTTTGAAGACGAGACTCACCTTAATTAGCGGCTTGGCAGACGTGAGCGCCCGCGGCCCTGGCCTAAATTAGCTGACCCCCTGGTTGCCGTTCTCCAGGGTTCCAGGCTGACACACGGCCCATGGGGAGTTCTGGCGGATCGACGCTGGGGGATGTGCTGAAATGATGGAGTGGGAGCGGGAGCGGGAGCTGAGTCGTTTGTCAGCCATCACTCCAGGCAGACACCGACACCCACCCACGCACAATCAACTCCTCAGTTGCACTAATTACAGGCTGCAGCAACCATCCTGGAAGTCCCGTATCCTGCCGCCTTACCCGCTGCGTTGCCGGGCGTTCATCTCAAGTCTTTGCAAAAAAAAAAAAAAAAACAGGCTGGGTTGAAACTTGATTTGGCGATTACTGCAACCATTGGACGCTCTCAATGAGACTTTGTTTTAATGACAGGATCACTTTGACGCTTGTCAGCCGTCAACGAAGATCTTTTTGAACTCAATTGCCGGCATCGGACGAGGACAACACCACGACTATTGGGCGTTGCATTTGAGTTGTTTATTGGCCGAGAGGTCTGCATTAGATGTCGGCATTTCGACCTGCAGATCCGCCCGCCTGCGCGCGAGGAATCCCGTGTCAACAATGCATTGAACGAATTGTGTGCTCTATTTGATTTGAGACGAGAGAGACTCTTTCCTCTTCGTGGGGATTGCCACTGGAATGCAGCCTCCTCGAGACGCAGAAGCATTCCACACCCATAAACAACACCCTAGCTTGATATCTGGGTCGTTTAACTCTCTACTTTCAATTCATCACATTCAGAGGCGTTCAAGGACCCTGCACAATGGCGCAGGCAAGGCCGATGAATGCCTGGTCCCAAGAGGTAAGGTCGCTCACAACCATCGCCAACGGCGGACCCAAACTTTCAATAGCTGGTGCGGCTGAGTCGATCGGCCAGGGGTATTGTCGTGAGGAGATGTAGGTCAAAACAAGCTTGCAATGCTCAAATGATTTTGGCTATTTCAAACAATCTTGAAAGTCGCGATCCATTCAGCGTGTCTGCCAACAGTAAGCTCGCCCGCACCCGCGCCCGCACCCGGTCGTTCGGCACAATGTCCGACTCCGGCACCTCCTCAGCGGACATCATCACTTACATCGGTGTACCCCTCGCCGTCCTGGGTGTTCTCCCCATCCTGTACAACACCGTTGCTACCCTCGCCGCCCGTTCACGTATCCTTCGCATGCTCCGTCATGCCCGTCTAACCGCCCTCACCCGCTCAGACGTCGTGAACCGTGTCATTGAAGTCGATCTCCCGCGATACGCCGTCACACCGTGGGACCGGTTTGACCATCGCGACGAGTACTGGTCTCTGGCCCGGCACCCTTCGTCCATTCCCGGTGGTAGCTGGACGACCTTCAACTGGCGCACCAATACCATCGGCCTCAAGACTCAGCGTGTTGAATACGCAGATCAACTGCGCCAGCCCCAGGTTGATGTCAACTTTGACGAGCTGATATGCTACCTCTTGGACCTGGGCGCCGTTCCTGATCCCCATGGTTGGAGACTGCTCAGGAGTACCGGGCTGTGGACTCCGGTTGGCTGTACCCTCATGAAGAGCCCCGATGATCAGCACAAAGCTCTCACAATTGCGCCTTTGAACGACTCCGATGGTCACTTGTCCTTGGCGGTGTCATGGTCTACCCATTGGACAACTCGAAGCCACGAGTCTTTACCCCCTTACTGGGTTCGCCTTCCACCTCTTCCAGTAATCGAGAATCAAGACAATGGACCCAAAGACATCATCACCGAGGAGTCACACGCCGTCAAGGACACCAAGAAAATCCCATCGCCCACATCCTCGGTCGACTCCATCTCTCGCGCAGTCGCCACCAACGCTCACAGGCCCATAGCCTGCAAAATCTCAAGCCACGGCCTCATCAGCGCCATCCCGCAAGATGGAGACCATCCCCCCACGAGCCTCTACATCGAGCACGTCCGCATTCGCCACGGTTCGTCCACGGGAGTCTGGTTCGCGAGCGCAGCCACGGCATACGGCACTTCCAGCACCACCATCCTGTGGAACTACCGCATCCCAGATGACGTCCTCGCCTTCTCCCGAGGATCATCTGTTCCCTGCGGCGTCATGGAGCTCATCGGCGTCGTCGACGACTCCCAAACGCCAGAATGGGCCTCGAAGTACGACGACATGAGAGAACACCTCGATCTAGCAACCCGGCGCATGCGCGAACAGCAGCATGCCATTTCGGCCGAGTCACGCATGAGTCCGGCTGATCGCGAGAATGCCGCTCGGGACCGTATGCGCAAGGAAAACGACCAGCGTCTCGACGATCGTGAGTTTCCACGCACCACTTCAAACTCCCCACCCAAAGTTGACTAACAAGCCCAGTCCGAGATAGGATGCGCCGCGACACCCAGCGCAGGGACACGCGTACCCACGAGGCGATGCAGTCCCCGAAATGGGACGCCGCACTTGTGGCTTCTCACGCCCTCCGCTGGCTGCAGCATCACGGGCACGCCTCGTCGGATCCCATCGGCGGCTCGCTGCGTGCCGTGGCTGCGGGACTGCTTCACCGGATGGTCTTGGACGGCGCGTTCGCGGGTGAGATGAGCGCCGTGCTGGACCGGTGGAAGACGTGGGCCGAGAACGGCGGGATGCGCAAGTCGGATTACGAGGCGCTGCGGGAGGGTCCGAGGACCTTTGCGCTGGCGAGTTTGTTGGTCGCTGTGATTAGGGATGCTGGAGGGGCTACGGAGGGGACTTTGGGCATGGATTTGCAGGAGTGTTTGCGCATGTGGCGGCAGGTCAGGTTAGGATGAGATGCTGAACGAGATATGAGCCGTTCGTGATTAGCCACGAGTCGCAATGAAAAGATGACGATGGAGCTGTTCAATGTTAAGTTCTTTGTGACCTGGGAGTAATGAGACGATTTCAAAATGATAGCAACACCATGAAATGCGATAGGGACAGCAATGTCTGAAATGATATCCTAGTCTCCACTGATTATGGATGAGAAAGCGATTCCCGAAAGCCACGTTCAGAGTCCCTGCATATTGCGTTTGATGCATCCAAGTTATTCCTATTCCCGCGAAGGCTACATATACGCCATTTCGTTTCCTACCTGCCATCCGCATACCATTCCATACAAAGCAACAAAAGCATGCCATACTCCTTCGCTCATAACAGCTCCTTAATCCTGCAAGCAAAACAATTCCCTACTTACAATTCATCGTCCTGTTCAGAATCATACACAATCTCCTCTTCTCCCTCATCATCTCGCAGCAGAGACTCTGGCAGCATCTGGCTCTTAGACAGCAGCTGAGATGAGTCTAGTTGGAAGGTACCCGGCGGCAGACGAATCGGGCTGTCGTCCTCCTCATCGACAAAGATCGGCATGCTCGAGTCGTCATGCGCCGGCCGCGGCAACGACTTGGACGGCGACCGTGAAGGACTTGACGCCTGACTAACCGTCGTTGCCTGCGAGGGTCGGACCGCACGTCTAGGCGTAGGGTTGATCGGCCGGCTGAACGGCGTCGGGGGTAGAGCAGGCTTGGGGAAGAGTTCCGTGCCAAAAGCCCGCCCATTGCGAGTTGGGGTCTGGCTTGACGGTACAAGAATATCTGCCTCGGATGAAAGCAGGGTCGAGTGTTCAATGTCGCTCCGGATCTGTTCGGCGAGCTCCTGGGAGACCGTGCGGTTTAGCGACGTCTGCGATGCCGCCTTCCTGCCGACTTCTGGCTCCGAGTCCCGCTCTTCCTCCTCTTGCTGCTCTTCTTCCTCATCGTCACCGAAAATTGAACGCCGTAGGTTAGCCATCAAGTGACCCACAACCGCCGGTGGTACATAGTTGTATTTCTGAGGCGGGCCATGAAGCCATCCGTTCTCGATCATTTCTGGAAGCGCAACGGGATCGTTCAGCTCATAGACCTCGTAAAGCCGGTATGCAAACTTGGCGCCCTGCAGCTTGTGGTTGTTGAATTCTGCGTTGCCTATTCCATCCACTTCAATCTCGCCTGGCACTTTCGCCTCGCTGATGCACGCCATGTACTTCAGCTGCGCGACTGGCTTGGTAATGTACAACCACATGCGCGAGACGGTGTTTGGGATCTTATAGGCGCGGAACTCATGTTTCTTTGTGCCCGCGACGATATTCTCCATGTGGTCTTCGTGTATGGAGATGAAGATATCAGACCGGTCTGTCTGAGGCGCCATGGCCCGAATGACATCTAGAGAAATACGCTGACTCTCAAGCCCTTGCGTGTGAGGTGTCTTGGGCGTCTCCTCAACAGCGATGCCTTTGCCTTTGGGTTTGGGCGTCCTTTGGCTTTGTGTCGGGGTCTCAGAGATGGATTCCTCTGCTGTCTCTTCGTTTGCTTCCTTCAGAACAATAGAGCAACTGTCGTGGGTTGGGTCAGGAGAGGAGGTAATGACTTCCACAGTCTCTCTGCGATCCGAGTCTGATTCTTTGCGTGCCAGCCTGGGCAAAACGCAAGGCTTCGATAGGATGACGGTTGCTTCCTCCTCCTCTTCCTCCTCCTCGCTTGCAGCAGGGGCGACGTTCTCCTTATCAGAGTCGCCTTCCTCCACAGGCAAGGGTTCCTTAGTAGCTGCCTCTTCTGAAGACGTAAGAAGCTGATCCATCTGGAATTGAGTTTCCTCACCAACGGCATCGTAGCCCTCGGCTTCTTCATCCAATACATCGAGAGCATCTGACTCATCTTCAGAGTCGGCAATCTCGCGCAAAGGAGACCTTGGCGGTCTTCGAGGAGATGGACTGACTTCTCGGGCGTTCTCTTCGGTTTCCTCGTCTTCTGTCTCTTCTTCGTCCACGGGTACTAGACTAGCGGTTGGATGCGGCGTAATAAAGCGGACATTCTTGGCCGGCTGTAACGGGCGTCTCAAAGGTGACGAACGTTGTGTCGAGCTTTGACTACCAGTCGTCGCATAAGAGTCTTGCACGGCAAGAGTGCGCGGACGTTTTACGGAGCCAGTGAGCTTGATTGGGGTGTTGGTGTTGGCAGACTTGTCCTTCAAGGGAGACCTCTTCGGGGCAGGGCTATATCTCGCCCACATTGGTGTAAGAGGACTGCCTTGAGATGAAGGAATTTCAAGAACAATTCGCTTGTGGGTAGGAGTTTGCGGCACGACAGACGGCGTCCTGCTAGGTGGCTTCATTCCAGGAACAATGTTCTCCTTGTCGTTGGCCGAAGGGAGAACAAGCTTCTCTGCCTCGTCATCGGATGGCTGGAAAGGCCAGACGTCTTCCTCTTCTTCCGGAGACTTCTCTGCCGACCTCTTAGACATTTGCGTCAAGGTCTGGGTATGGAAGGAGGAGCTCGGAGTAGGTTCATCACCCATAGTCTTTCTCCTCTTCTTCTTTCGCTTGGGCTCTTCCTCATCGTCGGAGAAGTCGAGGCGGATTGGCGAGGAGCGCGAAGACTCGAACATTTGTGTTAATGTCTTCTGCTTATGACTAGTGAGCCGGGCAGTCGGCTTGCGGGCACTATACGTGCGGACTTCTGTCTTTCGATGCGGGAACTTGGCCTGCTTGGCCGGTCTGCTGGACTTGTAGACTCGATCGGGAGGGGTAGCAGCAGCGGTGGCAGCGGTCCGGCCGCCTGAGCGAGTTTGTGGTGGCATATTGAAGCGCGACCGTGATCGTCGCAGAACTGGCAGGCTAAAGCAAATAGACAACCGTTCCTGTAATGTCAACGGATATCTTGGACTCGGAGGGGTGAGATCAGCTCGCGGAGTGCAAGCTGACTAGTCCCTCTGCGGCGTTGAGATCGCGTCGCGTGGATTCCATTTACGCGTAGTGGCTTGTGGGAGTGACATCACATGCGCTTAACGGGGGTATTGCTTCGGAGGGGTTACTCCCCTAATTGCATCACGGAAACCCTTAACGACCAATAGTTGCTTGCGATGAAAACGACTTACCTTTGTAGTTTGAACTCTCACGAAACATTTAAAGTAAACTTGTATGATTGCAATGTTCTTGAATTGGGGTAAAGCAATCCTGATGGGTACATTTTCACATCTAAGAGCATTAAGCGATGGCCAATTCAATAGGGTATTACCCACAAGAACATCAAGTATCCAACCCTGACGCCTTTTGCGTATCTTCCTTTCCAACATTCCGAGGCCGTGCCTTTCTCTGGGCAAGTGCGTGGTTTCTTGAACTCACTCACAACACCAACCCTTTTCACTTCCCATATATTCCGAGGCCTAGCCTTTCCCTGGAATAGTGTCAAGTTGTTGCAAGTCCTGGGAGCATGCTCTTGACACCATTCCTATACCAAAGTAAGTGTTTTTCTTTTGTGATTATTTTGACTTGCTTTCTTCTGCACGTGCAAGTGTCTCTCACCCATACCTGTGTGCTGAGTTGAGGCTCCAGTCTCTCAAAGTCGTATCCATACAATTCGTCGCTCATTCGAATAGGTCTTAGGCCTCATCGATTATTTTGTTCCTGTTGTAGTTTTAACCGGGAAGAGGGCTTCTTATTCCTATTTTCTCTCTCAAGATAGAATAGACCAGGTTGGCTGGCTTAGGCCCCCCGTGCGTGTCATCCATGTAACTTTAGGATTGGGAGGCATTGTTGGAGTTGTGAGACTGGTCTCGCATATCCTGAGAATAATGATCGGTTGCTGTCAGATGTCTTCTTCCTTGTGATGCGGATGAGAAAACGTCTGAATCTGGACTTCTTTGCAGTGGTGGCAGAGGCGGCAGGAGTTGTGGAGGCTGTAGAGGTTCTGCTGGTGCCAAACTCACTCTGCCAACAATCTTCGATGTAGTCGTCGATGAAGTCTTCGTATTCAACACTGTTGATCTCAAGATCGCAGATGCGTTGATGGTAGTAGGAGATCTTAGCATCGCGTTTAAGCTCCTGGAGCTTCTCCGCAGAGAAAGCAGGCTGAGCGTGGTGGCGAATGACTGCAGACATCTTGATTTTTTGGTGAGAAGGGCTGAAGCTGAAGCTGAATGCTTGGTGGAAGGATGATCGTAATCGATGAAAAGAGTTTGAAGCGAGTGGAATGCAGTGCAAAGAGAGGTGTGTGTGTGACGAATCGAAGACTAACAGAGGTCACTGGGGGACGATCTTATATAAAAGATTTCACGACAAAACCATTCAAACACCATCCTTGGTACGTCGCCTTGCTGTGAGTCAAATGAGATGAATAACCTTGGGCATACTAAAGGCTATGCAACTTGTTTTCTCCTAAGCCCCACTGAGGACTGGTTGAGTGATAGCTCTGTGATCGAATATTTGGTTTGCTTTGGCATAGCAGTGCGATAGGCTGAAGGTCTACCAGGATACAACATATATGGTTGACCACACTCAGCTCAAACTCAGAATCACAACCATACAACGAAGGTGCAACGCGAAAGGGTTGTACAAAAGGACTCTAGCGCGGTTAGTTATATACACAATCAGGATCTTCTGATCTATTTCTTGGGCTCCTCCTTCTTCTCCTCCGGCTTCGGTGTGGGCAGCTTGAAGGTATCGGGACGTCTGTCCGTACCGGCTCCAACCTGCTCCCAAGAGCTAGTGCCACCCTCAAAGTTGCGGAAAGCTTGGGTAAGCTCGAGAGGCTCGGTGACAATGCGCTTCTTCTCCTCATCATATCTGATCTCGGTGTAACCGGTAAGGGGGAAGTCCTTTCGCAACGGATGGCCTTCGAAACCGTAGTCGGTCATAATTCTGCGCAGATCGGGGTGGTCGGTGAAGTAAACACCGAACAGATCATAAACCTCACGCTCGTACCAGTTGGCGCCGTCAAAGAGGGGAGTGACACTGGGTACAGGGGAAGCCTCGTCGGCGTAGGTCTTGACGCGGATGCGGGCGTTGTGGCGAACGCTGAGAAGGTTGTAGACGACCTCAAATCGCTGGTCTCGGGTCGGGTAGTCGGCTGCGGTGATGTCGCTGACCTGGGTGAACTCGGCCGAAGTGTTGTCTAGGTGTTGTTAGATGACATGCCCTACACTCAAGACCACATTGGCGCTTACACTTCAGGAACGAGAAGACGGGGATAATTCCCGAGGGAGAGACGTAAATGGTGAGCTCGTCCTTCCAGACGGAAATCTGCTGGACGTACTTGGGCAAGCAGCCCATGATCCAGGATCCGTACTTGTGCAGGTTTTCCCCTTTAGACTCATACTTGTCGGCAGGGTTGACGATGGGAGCCTTCAAGGCGCCAACGGGAGGACGAGAAGCCTTCCTAATGTCCGCAGTAGCGGGCTGGCCGGTCGGGAAGCCGGCCAATTGAGGGATCGTGGTCGAGAAGCATCTAATTTCGGTAGGGCGGCAGTTGCGCAAGCCCGCCAGAGCCCTACTACGGTAGAGCCTCGTCGCCATTGTCGCGGTTGTTGCAATACTGGGGGCTTGATGCCTCTGTGGGAGTTGGTTGATGATGCCGTGGTTCTGCGATACTTGGGGATCGAAAGAAGCTAGCCGAATTGAGCACGCCCGGCGTGGGCTTAGCGCCACTGCTCCGCGAGAAAAGACCTGGTACCTGTAACCTGCCTGAAGACGTTCTTTTCCACAACTTAGACGCAAACTTTGTTAGAGAATATTAAATATTTTCAGAAAATCAAAACCATAACTGCCTTTGAGGTTCCTCGCCCAGTTTGATTATGCCCCTTCCCTCAAAAGCATCTTGAGACAATTCTTTGGGCTACCTTACACGGAGAGGGTGTGCCTAAACCCTGCTGACTTGCACCATTCTATGCCCTTCTATTGGTTCAAGAGGCGCTGACAATCACGTGAATGATTCCCTGGACACGCTTACCTAAGGTACTGCCTCTAGCGCAGGCGGGCGACCCCATCCGAGAAAGGCTTTGGTTTGGCTTCATTTGCCCGTAATGAACAACTTCCCTCTCCTTACCACTCCACAAATCGCCAACTACCTCATCCTCCCACAAGACATTATTACCCCCCACAGACTGTCACCATGGCACCCCAAGATACCTTCTTTGAGGAGGAGGAAGACACCTGGTATGTTAAATCCCCTCTCCACTGCGCGCGCCTCGCAACGGTTATACTCTCCGCGGGTTGTCACAAGATGCTGTTACATCCGCATCACCAACTCCGGTCGCGCGATGCACCGACGGCAAAGTTGAAGACTCTCTCTTTCGGCCCCTTTCTGGCATCCTGATGGCGTCATCACCACCATCATTGCTCTCATCTTCGTCCTCATCTCCTTTGCCATCTCGGTTCCTTGTCTACGGAGGCATCCTCAACTAACAAATTTGTGTTTAGTCCGTTATGTATCGAGGAGTTCGACCTGTCAGATCGGAATTTCCGACCTTGCCCATGCGGTTACCAGGTACACCGACCCGTCCCGCGATATGACCTACCAACCTCTACCGAACGCCAATTTCTGACCGTTTCATAGGTGTGCCAATTCTGCTTCAACAACATCAAGAACAACATGAACGGCCTGTGTCCCGCGTGCCGCAGACCGTACGATGAGAAGACGATAGAGTGGAAGGTTGTCACTTCAGAAGAGTGCGGTCCCCTTACTCGATCATACTCTGGACGCCAGACTGACACTGCCTAGGGTCGCCCAGTTCCGAGCGAACATCCAGAAGAACCAGAAGAGGCGAGCCCAAGAACAACGGCAAAAGGAAGCCCAGAAGCGCGAGGCCGAGAAGGAGAACCGCAAGAACCTCGTCGGCGTGCGGGTTGTTCAGAAGAACCTGGTTTATGTGACCGGCCTGACACCTACAGTGCGAGAGGACGAGTTGCTCAAGACGCTCCGGAAGCCTGAGTTTTTTGGCCAATACGGCAACATTCAGAAGATCTCGATCAGCAATCGGAAGAGCCAAGACGGCCAGAACCAGTCACTCGGCATTTATGTGACGTTCGAGAAGAAGGAGGATGCGCAACGATGCATTCAGGCTGTCAACGGCTCGCAAAACGGTGACCGCGTTTTGAGAGCTCAGCTCGGTACAACCAAGTACTGTTCGGCATGGCTGCGTCACGAGCAGTGCACTAACAGGCAGTGCATGTTCTTGCATGAACTCGGCGACGAGGAGGACAGCTACACCCGGCAAGATCTATCGTCCATGAACAGCATTAGCTCGCAGACGCAGGCGCGTCCACTGGCGGGTGGATCATCAAGCAGCGGTGGAAACGGCGGTGGCGGGCCGTCACGGTCTGCATCTCGGCAACAGAACACCCCCTCAGCACCCCCGGCTTCGCAACCCATGGCACGCACGTCAAGCAAGGAGGGCTCCGAAAACGGTGGCGATGGTTCAGCACTGCCCTCGTCGGCCAACTGGGCTAGAAATCCTCAACGCAGTCGCAGAGGAAGCCATGCTACCAGTGGCGCCGCCTCAAGCCCTGCAATTTCGACATCGCTTCCCGCAACCACGGAGGCCGTTCCTGAGGCCATCGAGACGCCGCCGAGAAAGGAGACTCCGGCACCCGCGACCGATAGCAAATCATCCAAGCTGACCAGCACGATCGAGAGCAAGAAATCAAACAGTCTTCCTGAGTCTATGCTTAAGGCGCTTCTCAAGGCCATGCAAGGATGTCCGTTCACCTATCATGCCCCCGATACGAACCAGCTCGAGACGATATACCCACCAATGTTCGACACCCGTGGCGGGGAGAGAAGAAGAGCGATGCGCGAAGAGGAGGAGTCTCGGCTTGGTGTTGAGGAGCAGCAAAGCGAGGCGCAGGAACCCTCGGAGGGAGAGCCTGAGACTGGAGGCAGCCTTGCTCTGGGCGGGGAGCCCGAGGACCGAGATGCTACCAGAGATGCTGGGTTCGAGCAGCGAAGACCTGGAACACAGCCGCCCATTCAGCGTACCAACCCCGACGGTATTTTTGGACCCGCTCTCGGCTCGGGCTTCGGCCAAGCCTCGGTGACTTCTGGATCAGTCGCCGGCAGCCGCTCAATGACTCCCCAGCAGCAGCTGTTCATGCGTTCTCAGAGCGGGTTCGGCGATCACTTGCCTCCTGGCATTCCTACTGCTCAGCCTGCTGTTCAGCAACAGGGTGGCAACGGTCACAACAGACAGGGATCGAGGTTCAGCTTTGCTAACGACAGCGCGGGCACCTCCGCTTCGGTCAAGGTGACCGCCAACCCTCGTATCATGGCGCAGCAGACCGCCATGATGCCGTCGACTTTCCAATCGCAACCCGGCAGCCAGTACTACGCTTCGTCCATGCCCGGTCCTCCTCCAGGACTCAAGTCGACAGGCACGCCACCTAGCATGTTTGGACAGGGCCACTCTTTCGGTGGCAGCTTTAATCCGTCTAAGGATTCCGCCGAGCTTCTTCAGACGTTGATTCGGGGCCGGGGAGCCAATGGTCAGAGCCATGATGCTGGTAAGCGTGAGTACATGTTATCTTCTTTTTCTAATCAGTACCCATCCTCTACCTCCTCCACCCCGGCTCCTGCTTCGGGCCTCCTGGCGTCGCTCTACGGTAACCAGCCTGGAGCATTCCAAGACTTCGGTCCCAAGCAGAAGAAGAAGGGGAAGAAGCACAGACATGCTAACACTTCCTCCTCTGGGGGAGGTGGCTTAGTTGATCTTGCGGACCCGAGTATCCTGCAAGCGAGAATGCAACATCAGTCGCAGAGCAACGCCGGAGTCGGACAGGGACTGTTCGGTGGTCAGAGCCAAGGTGGGTACAACCCGAACATGATGTACAACACGCGTTTCCCGGGCGCCGGCTGGTAAGCCCGCGAGGAGCGCGATAGATGAAGGGCGGTGTTGGTCGTTCATGGGATTTGTTTCACACTTCATGTATCATGAGAGGGGGGCGTCGCGGCATATCACAGGCGGGCGGCCGTCCTCGAGGGACCGGGAAGAACCGCACATTACACGCATTGATTCAGCGAGCATTGCGGATAAAAACACATCAGGGCCGCTCAGGGGAGTGGCAAGGGCTGCATTTGGCGTCGTCTCGTGTTTCTTCCGGGCAAGCAAGGACCGACACCTACAATCGTCCCGACATTATACCTCTTTTCTTTGGACCCGCATGTCATGGTTTATGGGATCACGTCAGTCAGGCAAGCCATCATCGTCTTCCAATCGCCTAATGTACGTTAACTTACAAGCCATCCTCTGGTAACGAGGATGGCGATGGCTTGAGGACAAATATAGCATCTTGCGCAAACTTTTCGCTCGTCGTACCCGCAGATCTTTAAGGAAGACAATGATGGCAGCCGTGACTTGATCCTGTAAACCCGCACCACATGTATATACGTGCTCATGTTTCTGCGGCGTTTCCTATCGTCTTTTCATCACACTAGGGAACCTTGGCTAACTGGTTCCCTAGATGACGAGCTTGTCTCAATCGACGAGGCTGTATTCTCAGTCGACGATCTGGTCTCTGATGACCCTTTGCCGACTTACGGTGGAGCTTCGATCATCGCTGCCCCGACACCACCGCCTGGTCTTGGCCTCCCCCCAAGCACAGCGTCTCCGGCTATCAAGCAAGCACCAATTCCCGCCGTCCCGCTCACGCCGAATGGCCCAACGGCTCCTAAGGCGACGCCCACGCTGGCCAATGTTGTCCGCGCCGCTACCCCTGATATCACGCCCCGCAAGAAGGCGCTTGGATCGGAGGCCAAGAAAAACATTAAAGCGCTTGCTGTTGAAAGTGGTTTGTCGAAGGACATTGCAACACAGGCATCTCCCTCCAAGGGCAAGCATGTTCTGCAGGAAGAGGACTTTCCAGCACTGGATGCCCCCAAGCCGCACATGGCCAAGTCCAGCGCTCAACGACCTGGAACTCCAGCCAAGTCTGTCACCTCAACTCCGAAGATTGCGCCGGCGAGCATCAAGAAACCTCAGGCTGAGCCTCCTGCTTCGGCTCCCGAGTCCCCCAAGCCGATCACCAAGCCAGCCGAGAAGAAGCCTATGCCCGGCATCTTGAACATTGCGGCGGCCACGAGGGCGGCTCAGACCAAGCCCGTCGAATCTGCGAAATCCGCAACTGCCGAGCATTCGGATTCTTCCGCTTTTCCGGCCCTGCCAACTCCTACAACTGCTGTTGCGTCGCCGGTGGCCAGAGCTACGCCGAAGACCTTGCGAGTTGTTCCTACACCCAAGACCGAAGTCCCTCCAGCTTTGGCGTCGGGCGCTTTCTCGGCGGCCGCCAGAGCAGTTTCTACCGCCTCTGGTCGCCCTGGAACCCCGGCGAGCGAGATAATCAGCGACAGCGCATCGATCGATTTTGCATCCGTCTCTGCATCTCGCTCAAGCTCGCCTCCCCCGTCCAAGGTTGGAACAGCTCCTGTGCGTACAACAACGAAAAGCCAACAGCGCAAACAACGCAAGGAGGCTCACAAGGAGCAGTCAGCGTCCGTCGCCGAGGCGGCGAAGCATGCGGAACCTGAGGAAATCGCCCCGATTATCGGCCGTAAGAAGAAGCAAAAGAAGGAGAAACCGGTCAGTACAACCACTGCTGCGGCGAAGAAGGTCACAGAGCGTGCTGCCACACCCCCTGAGCCGCCGAAGAAAGAAGAGCCCCCTGCCCCGAGACCCTTCGTTGAGAGAACGGTTGTGACAGACTTGCCTCTCCCTAAGGGTAAGGCCGCTAAGAACGCCGCGAGGAGCGCAAGGGTTGCTGAGGAGAAGGGCAAAGCCAGAGAGAGTGCGACGGCCGCGCCTCCCACTCCCCCCGTCTCCAATGCGGTCTCCACTGCTGAGGAGTCACAAGACATTGCTGAGAACCCTAAGAGCCTGCCCGAGGTTGTGTTTCAGGACCTTGTCGACTCCGGCTTGGCCCCTTCTGCTGACATTCTGACGTTGCTCAAGACCTTCCCTGAGCAGAACATTCGTCCTGACCGTTCGATGCTTGCTGCGCAAGGCAACAACCCACCTCCTTCTACAACGACGAAGGGCATCGTTAATGATGCTGACCATGCGGTCCTTATGTCGGGTCAGCCGGTTCGCAAGGTGATCGAGGGCCAGCGCGTGCTCATCACACCCAACGGCGACTGCTTGCGCAACTTGACCGAAGAAGAGGAGGACAAGTACCTGGAGTTGCAGAAGATTGTCGCCGAGGCTAGTGACCAGCCCGACAGCTTTGTTGCTCCCCGCCATCAGGCTCGCCCGGGTGGTTTCTCCCTGATCAAGGGTCGCGCTGTGCCCAATGGACCTCCCTCTTACTTCCCGCCGTCCCCAAACGCTCAGAAGATGTTCTCTGATGACCCCGTGAATAAGATTCAGCGGGAGGAAGCTATTAGCTACATTAACCAATATGTTCTCCCGCGTCTCAATCTCGGCAACACCAACCTGTTCCCGGGCAGCTGGAAGTCGGCACCTGGCGCTAAGGACGCCCTCTCTGCCCGCGAGACCGCTGCGGCCAGCTTAAACTCCTTGGCGCCGTACATCTACGGCCACGACGCTGCTGCGGGTGCCGGCATCTACTCGGCCGAGAGCGGTGGTTCTGGCAAGGACATCCCCGAGGACGAGACGCCCTTTGGAGGCCTCGACTCACCGCAACACAACGAAGTCGCCGTCAACGCTTCTGCGTCTGCTGCATCCGCCGCTGCCGCGGCGGCGGCGCAGGCTCATGCCCAGCACAGCGCTCATCCCAGGCTGCCTGGCACGCCGCTCAATAGCATGACCCTCATGAGCGTGGACGACGCCGAGGCCGCCCTTGCTCTCGCTCGTAAGGAGACCGAGAAGCTGGAGAAGAACCTCAACCAGGCCATTAAGCGCAACCGCCGACTGTTGCTCGGCAGTAGATGACTAGCCGAAGAGCTGGTGAGAATCGTGGAGAGAATTGTTCTGGTGACGTTTCAGACTCTCTTATTCGGAATTGGAGTCGTCGGGACTGTGGTGGACATGTTATCTGGTGTCGGCGTGCAGAGCTGGTAAACCATCTTACCTATAGCAGCATTTTGTTTTCACGACGAAGCATCGACATGGATACGAAGCGAACTGAAGTGTCTGGGTAAGATGCTTGGCTCCCAGCGTTGATTATGGTATGATTATGTTGGATTTTGCTACAAGCATTGTTGCTTGCAGCTTTTGTACAAATTTTGTATTCTAGGTGGCGGGAAAAAGCCCTGGGTTTGGGATTTTCTTGGCCAAAGATGGGGGCAACATAGGTAGTGCCAGCGGATTCATAAACTTAATGATAGTATTGATACCCATTTAGCGGTACGGCGCTCAAGGTGAGTCTGGTAAGTCTGTTTTGTTGAAATTCTCGACAGATCATGATTTACAATGTCCGGTCGATTGCTCTGAGAGCTACCACTCGCTTGAGTACGCTGTGGACGCTGTTCCATCAGATAAAGCAAACATGCTGTAGAGTCAGGGACTGAGACTGGACTCTGAGCAAACAGGTTGATCATACATAGAACCAATCAGGAGAAGTCGCTATGCCAAGATAATCAGGAACAAGGCGTCCGTATGTAATGCTGTCGTCGCCTTAGATGGCTCGCATTGTTAGAGCGTTCAGCAGCTCGGAACAGAGCCAAGCGTCTTATGTGCGTCGGCGGCAACTTGGAAGGGAAAATGAAAGCCCGTAAAAGATTAGGCGGCAATGCTCAGCCTGATTCCAAGCGACCCCTCTTCTTGTTGCTTCGCCTTCGTCCATTGTCGATCTCGACACTTATTGTCCGAGCGGTTAAAATAACAGCATTCTGCACTGAGCATCAGTTCGATCGAATAATCGGCCCATCGCGTCCCTCAGATTCTCGTTGACTTTACCGATCCGAACATGGCGATGGAAGGGATCGGGCTGGCGGCCAGCCTGATTTCGATTCTAGAACTATGCGGCAAATCCATCGTCTGCGTCCAGACGGCCAAAGGAGCAGGCAAGGAGAAGGCTCACTGATGACCGAGATACAGACACTGCAGGTTCTCATCGGCCAACTCCACGATGTCTCCGATGAGGATGGCTGGCAGAAGACGATGCAGATCCTCGCTCAACCCGGGGCACCTCTGAAGCTCCTCGAAGAAACTCTGCGCTTTCTGGTGCAGAAATTATCTCCAAAGACCGGTCCACGTCGCGGCATCGATACCCTGCGGTGGCCTTTCCAAGAGAAGGAAGCAAACAGCATATTGAATATGATTGAGCGGCAAAAGGCGTCGCTGTCTCTAGCCTTGGATAACAATAGCAGGTCAGAGTCCATCCAGACAAAGTGCATATCGAGATAGCTCACGGTTATGTAGGCTGCTGCAGTACAGAATCGCGTCGCAAGTTGACCAAAATCGGGACAGCCTCGGAGAGCTGAGGGAGATGTGCGGGGGTATGCATCACGAGATTGATTGTAAGCTATCGTATCACTGACGGAGGAGTGATTGGTCGGACTAACTAACGGGTTCTTAGCCATCAAACGCAGCATGGAACAGATCAGGGCCCGTGAGACACTCCAGTGGATGAGCAAGCTGAATTTCGGTCCTCGTCACGAAACCATACTCCAAGCCTGGGACAGGAAGACGAAGACGGGGACCTGGATTCTGCGTCACGGTGAGTTCTGTGACTGGGTTGAAACCCCCTCGAAGACACTGTGGTGCCATGGGATACGTAAGTAAGCCCATACAGACAAGTTCGTCCCTACCCAACTGATCCAATGTGCAGCTGGAGCTGGTAAATCCGTCATCGCGTAAGTGTATATCAAATGTCGGTGTTCACAAAGCTTAGCTGACTAGACCTCAGGGCGATTATCTTCGATCACTTGAGAGAGAATCTCGCGGCTTCGAAAGACAACATTAGTGTCGCGGTCATATACTGCGATCATGAACAGCAAAAGGAGCAAAATCTGGATGAACTCGAGCGAAGCATCCTCCACCAAGCCCTGGCTGATTGTCCATCCATCCCTGAAGCTGTCCTGGGCCTCCGTCACACAACGAAAGACGGGTTTTCTCCGTCGCTCGACAAGATCCACGCAGCCATCGAGTCTTCATCAGCAGCATCACAGACTCTGTTCGTGGTATTGGATGCCCTCGACGAGGCTAATGAGACAGTGCAAGATCAGATTGTAGAGCGTATCTCAGCACTTCCTTTCCAAGACGTCAGGTTGCTATGCACTTCTCGGACTTTGATTAAGTTTAAGGAACTCTTTTCAGGTCAACAAAACATCGAGATCTCTGCATCTAACCAGGATATCGAGACATACGCACTCGAACAGATGAAGAGTGTCTCAAGATTACGAACCCTCGTCAAAAACAACAGCATGCTTAGGGGATGTTAAGAAACGTCCTATAGGGCTATATTTATAGTTACTAAAGAGCTTATTCTATTATAATAAGAGTAGCTATAATATAGTCGCTTATAACTATAGTTAGAGGAGCAACCCCTAGGAAAAGGTTACTCTAGAGTTAATATTAGTTATATATTATATTAGGAATAGTAATACTAAAAGTATTATAAAATACCCCCTTAGATATAGTAATAGCTAGAAAAGTAGCTAACTATATAATATCCCTTAAAATATCTAAATATAAAGCAATATATCTATAAATAACTTATTAATAAGCTTATTTATAAAAGAGATGATAAAGTAAAGTTATTTATATTAAGTATAAGTAAAGTATAAATAGTTATAATTCTTTACCTTTATAACTATTATTATTATTATTATAATACTTTTTCTTTACTAACTCTTATGAATAGTAATAGAAACTATTATCTCCTATTAGCCTAGGTAGAGTAGCTATTATTATATTAACTTTAAATAAAATAACTTAGCTACCCTCCTACCTTCTTAACTCTTCCCTATATATAATATAATAACTATATATATACCTAACTTTAGCCTCTAAGAATAACCTTATTATATATATATATATGTATACCTATATTATATAATAATCCTAAAGTTATTATAATATACTAATATATTTATAAATACCTCCTAAAAAGAAGACTAGTTAAGCTATAGCTCTTAAGAAGGCGCGCGCTACTAAAGGTAAAAATAAAGCTAGGGGTAGAGAGGTGCGACCTCCTCCTTTAGAGAGTAATAATAAAGTTATATATATATTATTCCTTCTTATTATTAATATATAATATATTAATATATTATATAGTAAGTAAAAGGAAGAAATAGAAATAACTTATAGAGAGTAGTTCTAGAATAAAGGTTTATAGCTTAAGAAGCCTTAGGATTACCCTCTTAACTAATTTAAAAAAATAGCTTCTGATAAGTTATAATCCTTTTATTATTATAACTATATATTAGGGCCTCTGGCCACTGCATAGTGATTTTACCTACTTAAGTGCAATAGACCTTCTAACTCCGCGCCTCCTAATAATACATAGCCTTCGGTTACGTAATCGTAATTACTAACCACCTTTCCTAACTATAGCCGCACTTATACGTGCCTATTATACTAGATAGCCTCACGATCTTTAACTTTATATTAATAATAACGTAGTTTTTAATTATTTAATAGACTACGAAACTATTAACCTTTCCTCTCGCGCACTACCCGCACTACTAATACTACTTCTATTACTACTTTATCCGCTAGAAGTTATTACTATCTTTACTATACTATTATTAGTAATACTCTCTCTATATTAAAGTAGTTAGTATAAGCTATACTTATTAATATTCTCCTAAGGGGCCTAGGCTACCTCTACCTTAATAATATAGAGGACTTACTTAAAGAAGGGCTACTCTATAGAATATATAATAACCTACCTAGCTTCTATTACTAAGTTAACTTACTTAGCTATAATATAATAATAAGTATCCCCTATAGGGGTATTAAGAAGAGCCCTCTTAAGGGCTATATTAATAATATACTCTCTATATATAATAGAGTAATTAAAAAAGGAGCAGGTTTTATTAATTATATTAATACTAAACTCTCTAGTAAGCTCTTATATATTATTAGTATTAAAGGGCATACCTCGCATAAGCTTAGCGTTTTTATATATAGGGTCTAGTACTAATATAATTAAGGGATAAGGATAAGGAAGAGGGATAAGAATAAGGAAGAGGGAGAGGCATAAGGCCCTACTTATAGTAGAGCTTCTTATACTTCTAGTTATAAGAACCTCTTAGGAAAGACCTCTTTAGTTAAGGAGTTACTTCTTATATAATAGCGTTTATTTTTAATACCTTACTAGAAGGTTAACCTTTTAGGTTAAGGAGTTATCTTATATAGTAGCTTTCGTAGTACTTTTAATACCTTACTAGAAGGTCGACCTTTTAAGTTAAGGAGTTATCTCGTATAGTAGCTTTTCTAGGCTATAAGAGCCTTAGTAGCCCGTTTAGCTCTGATATAATTAGCCCTAGTATAGCGCGCGTCCGACTTTATATAATATTTAGAGGGTTTGCTTATAAGTAGTAGGAACGTATAGGGTTCCTATATTATTTTCCTTAACTAGTAGAGGGTATAGGTTAAAATACCTATATAGTATTTCCTAAATTATGCTTATAAACTAGGTAAATTTGTTAGAGTCTTTTTGCGAACGGGCTGCGGCGTAATTCCGAACTCAATAACTATATATTAGAATATTACTAACCTTATTATTATTATAATCCTTAAGGAGATAGATAGAGAGGAGGGTACTAATAAGAGTAATTTAAAGCCCCCTCTTAGCTCTCCTCCCCCTAGTAGAGATATAAAAATAAAATAAATACCCCTATTTAATAAGCCCTAGGTTTAATATATTTTAAGTAAGCTCTTAGGCTTATTAAATAGAAAATACTTACTTAGTATAATAAATAAGTATAATTATTATTATAAGGATAAGGTATCTTATTAATAAATAAGTACCCCTATTACTATTATAACTTATTAATATATTAGAGCTAAGACTTTAAAGGACCTAGTAGTTAGAAAAATAAGATTCTATATATACTTTATTTTTATAATTATCTTCTAATATAACTTATAATCCCTTACTTATTAGAGAGCTATACTTTATAAAGTTATTATTACTTAAAAAGAGGAGATTATAGTAATAAAAAGGGGTAGTAATAATAAGGGTTTAGATAGGTAATACAGTCCACGTAGTAGGCGAAAAATATAGGTGAAAAATCTATGTTTTTAGAAGGTTTTCCCTTAAAGGCGATAAGCCCTTTTATAAGGGTTAGCGCGTTTAGGTACGTTTAATATATTAAATATATTAAACGCGTTAGGCGCCCTTGAGCGGGATAACTACACTAAGTATATTTAGTATTAATTACCTATATAAGAAGAGAAAGGCGTTAACTATAATACGTAGTATAAAATTTAATTTATATCTCCTATTATAATAACGTGCTAATCAGTAGAGCTATACTATTATATATAAATAACTATATATAACTTTACTTCCTTTCTATTCTATATATTTTATTATATCCTGCTTTAGGCTAAGGGAGTCTTAAGCGTAGCGTTAGCTATTTTTAAGAGGTTAGGGTAATCCTCGTCTTTATTATTAATAATCTCTTTAGCTATAGCTAGGAGTTAGTTAATACTAATATTATAAGTAGTAGCTAGTTAGATATTATCTTTATATTATTCTAGGAACTAGTAGCGAGATTTATTACTAACCTTAGGGTATAACTTAGTAATATTATTATTTTTAATTATAGTAATTAAAGTAGCGAGGGAGGTAATATTAGCGTGAAGGCCTTAAAGGTTTATAGCGTATTTATATTAAAGGTTAGCTACGTCTATAGCCTTAGGGTTATTAAGGTCTAAAAGGGTATAGATAGCGCCTATATTATTACTATTAACTATAGCTTAACTAATATAAGTATTATCCTTAGTATATATACTAGGAAACTTATATTATGATATCTACTTAATAACAAAGAATAGCGATATAACGCTAAATTCTAGGTTACTTATAATTTATTTAGTTATAAATAGGTTAAGGGCGTAGATATATATATATAGACTAAGGATAATTAAGCTATTCTAAATAAGGGTATATAGGGTAAGGCGTTTAGCGTAGCAGGTAGTAATAAGGTTAGTTATATTAAAGAAGTAGATATACTAAAGGTATATATTAATTACCTCCTAAGTAGTTAGGAAATTTATATAGGAACGGGTAAGGTAATAGAGGCTAGCGATATAAGTATAGGATTACTAGTTAGTAATAATAATCTTCTTAATACTAGTAGTAGCATTAGGCGTCTTAATAGCGCTAGGCGTATTAGTAGCGTTAAAGGGGCTAATATTAGAGGAAGGGTTAATATTAAGGCGATTATCTAGGCCTATAGCTAATATTATATACTTAGTAGATAACTTAGTAATAAGGTATTATTTAGGGCTAAGGAAGCCTAGGCTCTCTTATATTAGTCCCTTAGGGATAGTTGCTATAATAAACTTAAACGTATTAGTAGCTAACTTAATAAATTAGCCTAAGTTAAGAATAATAGCGCTAGTACTAGTAATATAACCCTTAGAGAGCGCTATAGTTAAGGTAATCTAGGTTTCCTTATATCTATTAAGTAGGATAGAGACGCGGCTAATACGTTTACTATAGGCTTATATTCCCTTAATAGCTTTAATAGTATTTATTATATCAGGGGTACTAACGCTAGTAGCTTACTTCTTAGGAGTAGCTATCTTATTAGTCTTATTCTAAGTAATAGGAGTTAATCTAGTACTAATTATAATAAAGTTAGTTAATAATTAAGGTTTAGCGTATTTAGTAATATTAATAGCTTAGTTAGGTTAGCTAGCGTTAAGGGATTATTTAGGCTAAATAGCTTTAATAGGTTTATTAGCTTAATTACGTTTAGTAGTAATAGGTTTATTATTTCTACTTAAGGCCTCTCTAGACTTAATAGAAATAAGCGAGCTAGTAGCATTAGTAATATAATATAAGTTATATTTAAGGGAGTTCTATATAATATTATAGAGAGATAGCTACTTAAGGTTTAAAATAGTATTAAGAAATTAGTAATAGAACTTAATTTAGTTTATAGATAGTAGTTAGGTAACTAGGTAAGGACTAGTACTTAGGTAAATAGTAAATAAGGTATTAGAAATATTATAACTAGTTTTATAATATTAGGTCTCTTAGTTAAGGGCGCGCTTAAAGATTTCTTAGTTATAAATATAATATTTAAGCTTACTATAAGGAATCTTAATATTAAGTAGGTAGTAGCGAATATAGTTAAGGGTAATATACTTAGTATTTTTATATTTAGAGCGTTATCTATTTATAGCAAAGTAATACCTAGGTATATATAATATAAGTCACTCTAGTAGCGCTAAGCGTGCGACGATATAGAGCGTTAATAAGGTTCCTCGACGTCTAGAAGAGGATAATAGTAATAAAGGGAGATATATAAGTATAATAATAGTAGAGTAATAGGGTTAAAGGCGTTAACGCTCTTCTATAAAATATATATATAGAGAAAAAATACGCTTAATACTAAGTAGGTAAAGGTAATAGTAATAACTAGTAGGGTTACTTAATAATATAAATTTGTTTTATATATATATACATAAGTACTAATTTTTCTTATTAGTTAAATAAGAATAGGGATCGACCTTCTAGTAAGGAGGGTAGTTATATTTATAAAGGTTCTTATAATACTAAGAGTAGAAGGAGTTTAAGAGGGAAAGCGTAATAGATATAGTTATCTTTACTAATAGGATAGATATAAATATCGCTATTATTAGGGTAAAGTCCTTAGATATGCTAAGCGTGCTAAACGTCTTTATTTTATAATAAGGCCTTAATTATAATATTCTTTATAGTCTACCTATTTATTTAAGGCGCCTTAAGTAGCGCGTTCCTTATTTATAATATATATTATATTATTCTACTAGGTTCTTATAAGGCCTTCCTCTTAAGCGCCTTAGTAATCTTTTACTAGGCTCTAATATTAGTTTAACGCCTTATTAGATAAGGTCTTTAAGCTTATGCTTATTTATAGAGCTATTCTATCTCTTATTCCCTACTTTTAAATATAGTAATAAGTTTATCTATATTTATAGCGTTTTTATCTATCTAAATAGTATATATTAGTAAGTAGCCTTTCCATTTAACTAGATATTATACCTTTCCTTATATAAGGGTTCGCTTTTTAAGAATACTTTTAATCTCAAAATACTTATATACTTTAAGCTAATAAATATTATTATCTTCCTTAATATTAACTAGACCTTAATAATTATCTTAATAGTTAAATAAGTTATTACTAGGGGCTAGTGCTAGTATAAGCTAGATAATAGATATAACTAGATAAATATTAATATTAAGTAGAATATTAAGGTAGTATACTAACTTACTAACGCATTTAAGGACCTTAAATAAAACATACTAGTAGCTATACTTTAGGTTTAGCTATCCTAGTAAATAATATCCTAATCCTATCTTAAGGTATACCTAGTTACCTAGCTTAAAAGTAATAAAACGATATTTTTATTATACTATTTCTTTATATATAGCTAGGCTATTATAATTAAAATTTTCGCTTCCTCCTAGAAGATTTCGTAGTTTATTTTAGGATTAGTATTACCTAAGATATTTAACGCGTTATTAGTATTCTTATTATATAGGATTTAGTTTAGTAAATAACTAATAACTTATAAGTAAGTATTATTAAGGTTATGTTAAAGGCTTAGTAGTAATATTACCTAGTTATTATTAATAAGGTTAAAAAAGTAATAAATAGCTAGTTTAATAGTTTAGTTCTTACGTTCTGAAATACTATTAGTTTAAGGATAATAAATTATTAAGAATCTTAATTTAGTATATAATTTAGCTTATAGTGCGGTTTAAAACTTTAATAGGAACTTCTAGTTGTAATTAGATATAATAGATTTTAATATTCCCTAGTTACTATATTAGAGGTTATAAAGAAGGAGGTATCCCTAGATCTTAGTAATATATATTAAGTAACCTAGGATAAGAAGTATTGCTTTAGAGAACTTATTAGTTATAGTAAGTATTATATTAAGAAGTAGGAAGTTCTCTACTTTATAGCTTAAATACTATAAAAGTATTTTAAGAAGTCTAATAATAAAGTCTATAGTAATTATATAGAAGGGAATAGCTAGTATTAATATTAGCTATATCGCGCTAAGTAGTAGTTAACGTTCCGTATTTATTATTCTATATTATAGGTAATTAGATACGTAGTTATTAATTTATTATTTAAGATATAATATATAAAAGTATTTATTAATAGCTCTCTATATTTATTCCTTATTAAAGTAATAGTAGTTATTATAAGTTTCTTTAATAAGCGGTATTACTAACTCTTTTAGAATATAGAGCCTTTATATATTAGTATAAAGGTTAATATAGTAAAGGAGACTATTATATATAACGAAGTTAAGGTTTATATTATCTACCTTTTTATAGAGTATTTTATATACTCTACTCTAGGACTTAGAGTTAGTATAAGATTAGATAAGCTTAGTCTTAAAGTTATTATTAAGAGATACCTCTATTATAAAGTTAATACTTATTAGTATATTATCCTATATCTTATTAAGTTCCCTAATATCTTTAATAGGGATTTCTATTATAAGTAGGCATAATAATATATCTACTATAATATTTAACGTTCTAGGGATATAATAATATACTAGGGAGAACTAGCTAAGATATTCTAATAATAATATAAGTTATAAGTTAGACCTCGTCTTATCCTCTAACTATAGCAATGTTTATTTAATAAAATTATATATTATTAAATAATTAGTAAGTATTATTATAAGGTCTTATCTTAATAAATATAGTATTAGCTAATATCTCTTTACTACCTATACTAAGTAAGTAACTTTAAGTTTAATAAGCTAAAACTTCTACTTAGCTTAGTTAAGGGCCTTATTAATATAGGTAATTAGACGTATATTAGTATACTTAATAGGGTTATAAGGTTTCTATTTGATATTATTAGCTAGTTAGAAGATTAGTATAGAGTATCTATATTCGTTTAATAAGTTAAGCTATATAAATAACTACTTATCAGGGTTATAATAGAATAAGGTATTATCTACTATTAAAGCGTTCTTAATGTTATTAAAGCTAGCTACTTCTTCTAGTATAGGTTTAAAACTTATTTTTTAATAGAAGACCTTTCTTATAATACCTTTATCCTTCCCTTAAGCTTAGGCTTAGGTAAGTAACGTGGTTTTATATTATTAGAGTAGTTAAATATAATAACTATAGCGTAGTATTATATATTATAGAAAACTAGTTATATCTATCTAGCATTTAAGCTAGCGGAGGTTATAAGGGTACTTAATCTTCTTAATAGCGTTAATATAGTCTTAAGTATTTAATAATCTAAATATATTAATAGTAAAGCTAAGTAGTTTAATAGAAAGGTATCTAATAAATAACTTCTTTGCTAAAAGCGAGAGTCTAATATCTATAAAGAGTTTAAGAATTATATTAAGGTGCTTAAGGTAAGTATTAAGGTCTTTTAAGGTAATAACGATATTATTAATAAATATATAGGTATATTCCTTATATAGTTATAAGAGTCTATTTATAATATATTAAGTATAAGTAGGCGAATTATGGAATCCTATAAGTATTACTTTTAAGCGTTCTTATCCCTAGTAGCTAACTATAGTAAATCGATCTTAATATTCCTTCTTAATAAGAAATTAATAGAAGAAGGATTAAGCGTTAATTATAATAATCTATAGTTTATTATAAAGGCGTTTAATAATATCTTACTATAATAGTATAGGGTATATATTAGGGATTATAGCTTTATTAAGAGTATATAAGTCTATAACTATCCGACCTTTACGCTTACTATTTATAATTCGCTATATAGTAAATATAGGAGCTCTAAATAGTATAGGCCTAGATTTACCCTATTCTATATAGTTTTAAGCATAGAGCTTATCTAAAGTTTTATTAATAAGTTTTTTATCCTCTTTATTAATAAGATAAGGTTATTATCTAATATTTATATTCTACTATACTTTAATAAGTTTAACCTTAAGGTATTAATCTTTTAGAAGATTAATTAGTCCTTAGTCCTTCTAAATAATAGGGTAATGTAATATAACCTCTTTAAGGCGTTAAATAGCTTTAGCGTCTTAGTTATAGATATATATACCTTCCTTAGTAATAACTACTAGTAAGTTTTTAGGCTTAGTTATACCTATCTTATTATTTAGGTTAATATTCCCTTTATAGATATCTTTATAATTTAGCGTTATATTATCCTTTATTATACCTTAGTTAGCGAGCGCTTCCTTATTAGTTAGGTCAGAGATCTCTACTTATTTATTAACTAATAGTTCTAGTAGCTAAACGAGTATTATAAGCTTATAATCTAAAAGGTTAAAAATAGCGTAATATATTAGATCCTTATATAACGATATTAAAAAGGCTATTTATAGTTAATCGCAAGTCTTTAGCTTAAGGTATCTATTAGACTTAAAGGGCGCTAGGGGTCTAAGCTTAGTACCTTATTTAATCTTTAATAGGCAAGGAGCGTTATTAATAGTAGGAATAAATAGTAAATTACCTATATACATATATATATACCCTTTATACTTTAAGCTAAATAGAAGGGACTCTATTTTACTAATAGTATATTAATTTTAATAGTAAAGCGATTATACAGCGTAATAGTTATATTTCTTATAATATATATATTATAAACTTTAAAAGGGACTTTTAAATAGATCTAAGAGGGAATTTAAATATTATTATAGGATACGATCTAGATATATAATTCTAAGTTTAGGATATTAAGCTTATTAGATATATTAAAGTCTTACCCTATAAGTAAATTAGTATTTAAATATAGGATAAGCTATATACCTATATAGAGCTTAATAGTTATTATATAACTATTAGGTTATTATCCTTATATAAGAATCGCAAAGGTTACCTAGGTAATAGTCTTAAGGCTTCCTACGCCTTAGAGCTTAAATACCTTAGGTTCTCTTAAGAGGGTATAGAACTATTATAAGTAGGCTTTGCTTATAACTAAGCAGTCTGCGCTAATATTAATATAGACTACGATTAGTAGTCCATTATAATAGCCTCGGATAATAATCTTAGTATATATATAATAGTATAAATATATAACTATATATTACTATAGCTTAATAGGACTAATAAGCGTTATATTTAGCTAAGGGGATAGAAGAGTCTAATATAAGAAGATACCCTTAAAGTTAGTATATAGCTTAGCATTATAAAGGCACGTTTTATAAGAGTAGATTCTAGGATCCTTAAGGAGCGAATTTTAGAATAAGTTAATATTAAAAATAGGGTACTTATCCTTATATCTAGGGATATAACCTAGAGAGTATTTATAATAATAAGTAGGTTAAGTAACTAAGTTAATATACTTAGGATTATCTTCCTATTGCTCTTAGTTATCCTCGTTATTAGTACTAATAACTAAGTCTTCTTTATATAAATCTAAATCCTCGCTAGCCTTAATATACTAGATATAGTTAAAGTCGCCCTTATCTAATAAAGTATTAAGTTCGGAATTACGCCGCAGCCCCTTTATAAAAAGACTATAAAAAATTTACCTAGTTCGCAGGTATAATTCGGGAAATACTATATAGGTATTTTAACCTATACCCTCTACTAGTTAAGGAAAATAATATAGGAACCCTATACGTTCCTACTACTTATAAGCAAAACCTCTAAATATTACTATATAAAGTTAGACGCGCGCTATACTAGGGCTAATTATATTAGAGCTAAACGGGCTACTAAGGCTCTCATAGCCTAGAAACGCCCTCGCTAAACCTTCTAGTAAGGTAAAAGCTACTATATAAGATAACTCCTTAACCTAAAAGGTTAACCTTCTAGTAAGGTACTAAAGGTACTATAAAAGCTATTATATAAGATAACTCCTTAATCTAAAAGGTTAACCTTCTAGTAAAGGTACTAAAATTAAATACTACTATACGAGAGGTAACTCCTTAACTAAAGAGGTCTTTCCTAAGAGATTCTTATAGCTAGAAGTATAAGAAGCTCTACGAGCAGGGCCTTATACCTCTCCCTCTTCTTTATCCTTATCTAACCTATAATAAATCCTTAACTATATTAGTACTAGACTTTATATATAAAAACGCTAAGCCTGTATAAGGTATACCCTTTAATACTAATAACGCGTAAGAGCTCGCTAGAGAGTTTAGTATTAATATAATTAATAAAGCCCGCTCCTTCTTTAACTACTCCGTTATATATAGAGAGTATATTATTAATATAGCCCTTAAGAGGGCTCTTATTAATACCCCTAGAGGGAATACTTATTATTATATTATAGCTAAGTAAGTAGACTTAGTAGTAGAAGCTAGGCGGGTTATTATATACCCTATAGAGTAGCCCTTCTTTAAGCTGGTCCTCTATACTATTAAGGCAGAGGCGGCTTAGGCCCCTTAGGGGTTAGTAAGTATAGCTTACGCTAAATAGAGAGAGTATTACTAACAATAGTATAGTAAAGATAGTAACAACTAGCGGATGAAGCGGTAATAGAGGCGGTATTTAATAGCAGCGCGGGTAGTGCGCGAGAGGATAAGTTAATAGTTTTATAGTTTAAATAATTAAAAACTACGTTATTATTGATATAAAGTTAAAGATCGTGAGGCTATCTAGTAGGGCACGTATAAGTATAGCTATAGTTAGGAAAGTTACGATCACGTGACTAAAGGCTATATATTATTAGGAGGCGCGGAGTTAGAAGGTCTATTGCACTTAAGCAGGTAAAATCACTATGCAGTGGCCAGAGGCTATCTAATAAAGTATATACTTCCTCTTCTGCTTACTTATAACTAGTCCCCTTTATTATATATACTAAAGGGTAACTAAGTAGTTAAAGATATTAAATATATTAACTAGGCTATTTATATTAGTATTTAGGTCTTTATCTTTAGTTAAACTAAATTTCCTTATAAGAGGAGCTTAATAAGGGTTTAGTAGTAATATTAATAGCTTGCCTTATAGGTTTTAATAGTAATAGGCTAGGTATAGTCTTCTTTAGGTTCGTATAGTATAAGTAATAAGTAGTAGTAATATAGCCTACCTTTAAGGTCTCTTTTAGCAATAGTTATATTACTATAGTTCCTATATAGGTCGTTTTAATAGATAGTTAAACTAATACTCGCTAGGATCCTTTAGTAACTATTTAATACTAGCTAGGGACTATTTTCTATAAGCTTATAATAAACTTATTATAGTTCGTATTACTAGTTAGCTAAGGAATACTAATAACTAGTTCTATATCTATCTTATTATATATAATAGTTAATACCTTAGATTCGCTCTCTTCTATATCCTTATAAAGTTAAGTAACCTTAGTTATCTAGTATTAAATATTATATTAATTATATATATTATATAGGGTATACCTCTCCTTAGTTAAATATACTTTAGTAATTTCACGGGGTAAATAAAAACGTTCGAGTAATAACTCTTTCTAATAGTCTAATTTATAGTTAGGGTCCTTAAGTTCCGCTTTCTTATTAAATATTAAGTCTATATAGTACTAGTCTAAGGTATACCTTAATAGGGTTTAATATAAGTTAAGGGTAGCTATAGCTAGGTTCTTATTATCTAACTTAATATAGCTATTAATAGTATTAATAAAATAATATATATTTTAGTAGATAGTTTTTAAACTACTATTAATATATATATTATTAACTTCGTTATTATATAGAAGCGGATTAAATAACTTAATTGTATTAGTCTTAAAATAAGGAGTATTATACCTAGGTTTTATAACTAATATACTAGCTATTACCCGTATTACCCCTTCTTTATCTATAGAGAGAAGGAATATAAGAAAGCTATAGCTAACTAAGAACCTATTAGGGTTAGATAATAGTTTAATAGTATCTCTTAGCTTAGCTAGTAGTTAAGGGCGCTAATCGCCTTAGTTATTACTATTACTATAGCTAGGGCTACCTCCTCTACTATTTTAGCTCTTAGGGTTACTATTATTACCTCTATTACTAGGATCTCTAAGTAGTATAGGTAGTAATAGTAATAGAGGAGTATCCTCTATATATTTAATATCTTAATTATATCTTTTACCTTTATTAAGGTTTAATAATCTAGCTTCTAGTTCCTAGGCGCCTATCTTATTATATTACTTACCCTAGCTATAAGTACTAGGGTAACGTTATAAGTTACTTAGCTTAGATATAAGAAGGCTACCTATTCCTTTTCCTTAGGTTAGGAATACAATACTTAATATATCTTTACTTTTTTTTAAATAATATATAGAATATATTTAAGCTTAGCTCTAGTATTAATATAATAGTTATATCTTTTAATATAGGTTTAAGAGGTAGGAGTTATAAATTATTTTAAAACTTTATTTAAACTTATAATACTCCTCTAGAGTTAATAGGAGTACTAAGAAAGCTTTAGGGATTATTATTATATTAAGTTTAGATATAGGTTTTAAAATATCTAGCTTATTTAGCTTTTAGCTCTTAGGGTTTTATAGCCTCCCCTCTTTTTATCCTTTTTAAAGGGGAGCGTTAGATCTAGAGTCTAGCCTATTTAGTCTATATCTTATATATGAATTATTATAAGGGAAGTTAAGGTAATACTATTACCTAATAGTATTAGTAAATAGTTATAAGTTAGTTATCTATACTTATAAGACCTTATTTTAAATATATTAAGTAGTTTTATATATTTCCCTCTATAGTAGTAACTTTTAAATATATTTATAATAGTTTACTAAATATTATTTAAAGTTCTTATAAGTAATAGCTATAATATTTACTTTTATAGCTAACTAAATGAGGATTTGTCGTGGGTTATAGGTATGCCCAGGACTTCGTGGATAAGGATAAGGAAGAGGGAGAGGCATAAGGCCCTGCTCGCAGCAGCAGAGCTTCTTATACTTCTAGCTATAAGAACCTCTTAGGAAAGACCTCTTTAGTTAAGAAGTTACCTCTCGTATAGTAGCGTTTACCTTTAGTACCTTATTAGAAGGTCGACCTTTTAGGTTAAGGAGTTATCTAATTTAGTAGCTTTTATAGCACCTTACTAGAAGGTTTAGCGAGGGTATTACTACGAGAGCCTTAGTAGCCCGTTTAGCTCTAATATAATTAGCCCTAGTGTAGCGCGCGTCTAACTTTATATAAGGGTTTACTTATAAGTAGTAGGAATATATAGGGTTCTTATATTATTTTCTTTAACTAGTAGAGGGTATAGGTTAAAATACCTATATAGTATTTCCCGAATTATACCTGCAAACTAGGTGAATTTATTATGGTCTTTTTGCGAAGGGGCTGCGGCGTAATTCCGAACTTAAGAACTTAATAGTTAACTTAAGAAAGGTATACTTAGTTTAGGTAAGTAGTATATAAAACTTATTAAGGTATTACTTAAGTATTATTATAAAGTTTATAATAGTTAAATAGTTAATAGGTTCTAGAAGGTTAGACTTAAGACCTTTTTTAACCTTATAATTAGAAAGTAGCTTATAAGGTATTATTATTAGAGAGGTTTACTATCTCTTTAGGATATTTCTTAGCTAAGGAAATTCTTAAGGTTTAATATCTCTTAGAGATATCTCTTAATTAAGGGAAATAATAAAGAGTTAATATCTCTTATTAATATTTCCTAGTTAAGGGAAAGGGGGAGTCTAGAAGCTTTTAATAATATATAATACTTATAGATATTAATTACTAAGATATTACTTTATATAAACTTAATAAAGTTAGCTATATATATAATTAAGTACCTCTTTTAATTATAAGGGATATCCTTAGTTATAAGGGAATATAGCTAACTATTAAAGTTATATTACTAATTAATATAATTTATATAATAAGTAAAAAATATAAGTAAAAAATCTATATTTTTAGAAGGTTTTCTCTTAAAAGCGATAAGCCCTTTTATAAGGGTTAGCGCGTTTAGGTACGTTTAACGCGTTGAACGCGTTAAACGCGTTGGGCGCCCTTGAGCGGGATGACCGCGCTAAGCGCGTTTGGTATTAATATGGGTTTTAAGGTAATAAGTAGTTTTAATATATATAGTATTATTATTTTATCTCTTACCCTAGTTCTATTTAAAACCTTAGTAGTTAGTATAAGTATACCTATATCTTATCTACTTACTAGTAATATAGCTATTATAATATATTATATAATTAATAGCTTTATTAATATATATTTACTAGAGGTATTATTACCCTTCTATAATATCCTAATAGATTAGTATAAGTAAATCCTCTAAGGTTAGATAGTACAAAATTAGCGTTTTAAGGTAGCCCTTTAGGGTAAATTATATTCTTTCTACTCTTATAAAAGTAACCTTAAGCTTTTTAGCTAGTAAGCTATAAATTAATTAAAAAATAGGCGCTACTAGCCCTCTTATACTTATTTAGAGTATCTATTATTTATTATAATTATTCTCTATATATCTTTTAGATTAAGGAGCGAATAGAACTATTTAAACTTCTTATAATTAAGAACCTTTATAAGACTATTAGCTAGTATATTATTTATTAATATATATATTATGCTAAATAATTCTTAAGTATATTCTTATTATAGCTATATATTCTAAATATTAATATACTATAACTTAGTTAACATCTATTCCTTTTTACTTATTATAAGATAAATTATTTATTAGTTATTATAATAAATCTTCTAGAAATTACTAAGTTTAAGAGCGATATCCCTAAATAGCCTCTAAAGAGTAATTATTTCCTTAGCTATATATTTGAGGCTTAGAAGTTCTGCTTTTATTATTAATATTATAACTATAGCCTATTAAGTAGCGTTCTATTAAATTAGTCCTCTAAAGAGCGAGATTATATACCCTTAAGATAACTTCCATATCTCTTTACTATCTATAAATAAAGCATTACTTATAATTAGTAATACTTACTTACCCCCTAAGTTATTAAAATATATTACGAGGTAATAAGTATAATATAAGTATTATATAACCTAGTTAGGAATAATATAGTAATAAGGAGCGGGGTTTATTAGGAATCTTAAGAGTAGAGAATATATAAAAGTAACATTAGGTTAGATTTTAATAATAATATAGAGTATAAAGCTAATCTTCTCTTAAGAACTCTTTACCTCTAATAATATTACTACTATTTTACTCTTTAGGAGTAATAAGTTTAAAAGGGGGGTTATTAGTACTCTTAAGTTAAATAAATCAAACTTCTTTATAACCTACTTAGTATATTAGTTATAAAAAAGGTATATCTTTTATATAGCTTAGTT
Source organism: Colletotrichum ledebouriae (assembly GCA_036785755.1). Taxonomy (NCBI): domain Eukaryota; kingdom Fungi; phylum Ascomycota; class Sordariomycetes; order Glomerellales; family Glomerellaceae; genus Colletotrichum; species Colletotrichum ledebouriae. The sequence goes on from JAVHLU010000107.1 coordinate 46,660, forward strand.
ATAAATAACTCTAATTCTAAGATGGTATTTAATTAAGCTTTATTTTTTAACTTATATACTTCTTTTAAGCTAGTAATTACTCTTTATATTATTTCTTTATAGGTCCTATAAAATAGGATAAGGAAGTTATTTATACAAAAGATAATAAGAACTTTCTTATTAGTTAATTAGAAGAGGTATAGGTCTTTACTTATAAGTATAAAGCCTAGATACTAAAGGGTTAAGGAGAACTCCTTATACTAGAGTAATAATATATCCCTTAGCCTATAAAATAGATAATATAGTTTAATATACTTTCTAAGCTACTTAAAGCTATTTAATAGCTTATAAATAATTAGGTCTTTATTTAGGTCTTAAGAGGTATTTAGGAATATATTAATAATATTAATTATTTAATTTTAAGGTTAAATTATATAATAATTACTATTACTACCCTCAAGGTTTAAGTAATAAGGGTTATAATATAGGTTTATTTAAGGGTTATTGTCTCTTACTAATTACCTTAAATATAAATCCTTACTTTATACTAATTAAGGATATTATCCTTATTAAATTTATAAGTAAATACCTACTTTAAAGAGATTAGTCTCTTTATTATTATCTCTTAATTAATAACACGCTATATATCTATTTATTATAATTTACCTATTTTAACTTTAGCTACTTCTTTAAAGCAAGTTTAGAGTACTTATAAGAGGTTTTAAAGTTTCTTTTATAAGCGAGGTAGCTTAATAAGGTTATTAATAATAAGATGTTTATAGATTATTATAGTTATATAAGTAGGCTTTATACCATAAATAGTAATATAAGTATAGCTATAAAGTATATAATACCCTATACTAGCTTCTAAGAAAGCTTTCTACTAATTAAGTATAAAAATCTTAAAAAAGCTAGATACTTATTCTTATTTTATATAATATTATAATAAAAACTAGTAACTAAAATAAGAATCGCTCTCTATTATTCCTAATTATAAGTTACTAAGTAATAAATTATATAGTTATTAGCTTTAATAAGTTTAGCTATAGTCCTCCTAGTTATATACCTAGTTAGACCTCTATTTAGGATTAGCCCTCTCTTTACTATCTTAGTATAGCTATACTAATAGATTTAAAGGTCTCTTATTTAAAGCTTTTATAAGGAATAATAGTAGGTATAGGGTATAGAGCTAACGCTATTAGTAAAACATTAGCAAATTAGTAATAAATATATATACCCTTAAGAAAACTCTATAAGCTAGAGACTTAGAACGTTAAGTAATAGTTTAATATAACTATATATACCTACGTTTTAGTATGCTAGCTCTTCCTAGTTTAGGCCTATAGCTATACTCTTATAACTCTATTATTTCTACCTTAATTTAAGAAACTAGCGCTAGTTAGGATATCTAAAACGAACTAGTAATAATATACTAATAAATTAGTAATAGAGTTTAACTATAATAAACTCTAGGCTAGATATATAGAATATAACTAATAGGGTCTTAGCTAATATAATATAAGTTACTTACTAAGCCCTAAGATATAAGGAATATAGCGCGGATACTATAATAAGGGGATAGATAACCCTAGCGATAATATAATAAGAGAAATAACTCTAAGGGGGCGGGCCTAGTCCTAGATAGCGCTAGAGTAGGTAAACCTACCCTCGCTTAATAAATAAATAGCGAGTAGTAGCTAATAGGGTACCTTACTTAAAACCCTCTAAGAAGCTAGCGTCTTAGGTATCCTTACCTAAGTAATAGGATTATTATAGAGATATTAAGAGAGCCTTATAAAGTAGATATATTTATAATAATAGTAATATAAGGAATAAACTACTACCCTATTATAGGAACTTGCTAACTACCTAGTAACGAGGTACCTATAGAGAGAATATAAGAAACCCCCTATATATAACTACTATACTATAAATAAGGACTTTATTATAAACTAGGTTAATAACTAGATCTAGGTAGTTAAAAACGGATACTAACTATATACTAATAGCACGCTAGAGTAATAGACCTAATAGGCGCTTATAAAGATAAGCTTATCCCTATAGACCTAGTAGTAATACTATAGGGCTAGGCTAGGAGACCTAGCTTAAGCTAACCTTATAGTATTTATTTACTAATAATATATTAACCTAGAGCTTTAAGAGTAGAGGTACTATAAAAAGCTAGATATAATAAAGTAAAAGGAGACGTAGTTACTAATATAGTTCTTTACTAAATAATTAGTAATATATTAGAACTTAAGTATAGTTAGTATAGAAAATAGTAAGGCTAAAGCTTATATACTATACTTCTAACTAGCCCCCTTTCTATATAAGGAGCTTAAATATTAGAAGGTTAAAATATAGAGATTAAGGGATATAGCTATAGAAGTAGAATACTAATAGGAGATATATTACTAATAGGGTAGTAAAACCCTATAGAGTAAAAATAGAAAGCGATATATAAGTAAAGAGTATATACTAAGGGTTCCCCCTATAATAAGGGTAAGCTAAAGGGGGGGCTAGTAGAGCGTTAGCTATAGAACTACGCGGGGTTCCTAGAGCCTAATACCTTACTAACTAGTTAGTAATATATTATAGGGATCTAATAGGGGCTAGCCTATATTTAGCTCTAATATATAACTTATAATATCTAACCCCTTAGTATACTTTAGCTATAAGAAGAAAGGGTATAGGAGGGTAGACTACCTAAATAAATAATAAAGTATAAATAAAACGCTAGTAGGATATTAAGTATTTACTAAAAAGGTAAGGGTTAATATAATCTAATTTATAAGGGAGGTTAAGGAACTCGACTTATTAGAAAATAAATAAGCTAGGGGATTATATTAATAACCCCTATACCTATATTAAAACTAGATACCTTCCCGAGGGGAAATATTATAAAAGGATAGGTAATTATTCTCTAGAATATCGCTAAATAAGAAGTAGTAGTAGATATAGATTCCTATTCCTAAGTTAATATTATTAGTAGTTAACTAGTAAAATCCCTATAACTATAACCTATAGTAGCGCGCACCCCTATATTAGAGGGGTTTAATAGGTCCTCTATAATAAGCTAGAATATATACTAGTTAACCTTCTTCCTTATTAACTTAAGGGGATAACTAAGAAAGATATAGTAACTCTTTACTAGGGCTCCCTACCCTAAAAGAGCAGGGGACCTCCTCTTATTATAATACTCTATAAGAAGGGAGGGTATTATAATTAATAACTAGATAAATACCTAGGGATATAAGCGCCTTAGTATCGCTAAGCTATTAGTATTTATATAAGAGGTTATTAAGAATAGCTATAAAGCCTATATTATATATATATTAGGGAATATCGCCCCCTATAAGCTATTAATAAAGGCCCTAGGCGAAGAGGATACCTTAGAGAGCAAAGTAGAATTACTACTAAAGCTACTTAATAAATAAGTAATATTTAATAAGTAGTTAGTAAAGGAATACCTAGCCCTAGAGGGTATAGAATATATTATTAACTTAGTAAAAGGGAAGAAACCTCTATATAAGCCTATCTACCTACTAAATAAGTATTAGCTAGAGGAGCTTTACTAATATATTACTAATAACTAAGTAATAGAATAGATTTAACTCTTAATAAGCGAGGTAGGCGCCCCTATTCTCTTTATACCTAAGAAGGATAGATCCTTATACCTTTATATAGATTATTAAGGCTTTAATAAGGTAATACTAAAGAACTAATATCTACTCCCCCTTATTAGTAAGTTATTAGATAAGCTTTAGGGAGCGAAATAGATCTTAAAGATTAACTTTTAAGATATATATTACTATATCTATATTAAGCTAGAAGACTACTAGAAGATAGCTTTTAGGACTCGTTATAAGTACTTTAAATATATTATTATACTATTTAAACTTATAAGCGCCCTAGTAATATTCTAGGCGTATATTTACTAAGCGCTCGCTAAGCTACTAGATACCTATTATATTACTTATATAGATAATATTATAATTTACTCTAAGATAAGAGAGTAATATATAAAGGACTTTTACTAAGTACTCTATAAGCTTCGCTAGTAAGTACTATATACTAAGGTTAATAAGTATAAGTTCTACTAATAATAAGTAAAGTTCCTAGGGTATATTATTATACCTAAAGGTATATTAATAAATTAAACCCGCGTCTAAGCTATTATTAAATAGAAGCTACTTAAGATATATAGAGAGATCTAAGTCTTCCTAGGATTTTATAATTTCTATTATAAGCTTATTATAAGCTATTTAAGTATTATAGCCCCTATAATATCCCTACTAAAGGGTAGTAAGAATAATAAGAAGAGAAGCGAATTTTACTAGCTAGAAGAGGCTTAATAATCCTTTAAATAGCTCTAAGCTACTTTCTACTTAATAACTATTCTCTAATATTAAGACCTAACCTATAAAATAAAGGTTAAAATAGATACTTTTATAAAGGCTATATTTAGTATCCTATTATATTATATTAATAGCTAGTAGTAACTAGTTACTTATTATTTATAGAAGCTTAGTAATATTAAGTAGCGTTAGGGAGTAAGCTAATAGGAGCTTCTCGCTATAGTTAAAAGCCTAAACTATTAGGCTTATTACTTTTAAGATATATTAAAAAGGTTTATAGTTCTAATAGATTACTAAGCGCTAAAAGGAGTTATTAGCGTATTAGCGCAGGACCTTTAGGAAAGGCTTACTAGGTAGGTATATAAACTCTTAGTATTTAACTTTAACCTAGAGTATAGGTTAGGGGTTATAAACCTAGTAAATAAGCTATCTAAGAGGCTAGATTATATAGAGGGGGAGGTAAAATATAATAATATACTCCTAACCCTAGTAAGGAAGCTAGGGTTTATTAGTAACCTACTAGTAAACCTCTAGATAGGTATTATTACTTTATAAGGTAATATAGAGACTTTAAAAGTATTTATTAATATTATAAGGGCTAGTATAAAATAACGCCCCTTTTAGATAGATAGCTCTAGGGGTAGAGACGCCTTAGTCTCTAGTTAGTATAGCGCTCTATAGTATACTAATACTACTATAATTATAATAGCTATAATAACCTAATACTAAAGAGCAAGGGAAGATATAGAGAATACTTAGTAAGAAGTTATTAACCTAGAGGACTCGCTTAGAGCTAGGGTTACTATAATATAGTAGTATATCCTATACTAAGTTATAAGGGAGCTTATAATAAGCGAAATAGTATATAGTTAGTAACTCTCTAAAGCAATAGAAAGTCTCGTCTATAGACTATAGGCTAACGACTTATACTACTAGACCTAATTAGAGAGGGTATATAGACCGGCTAGTAATTATAGGGGCTATATAATTAATAGCTATAGAACCTTGTTCTATAAGGGAAGGTTAGAAATACCCTAGGAGAGATCCCTAAGACTTAAAATCCTTTGCTAATACTATAATAACCGCAGGGCGGGTTATATAGGGGTAAATAAGATTACTAAGTTAATCTTAAGGAAGTTCTACTAGCTAAACTTAGCTATAGATATATATAATTATATTATAAGGTGCTATATATACTAAGGGATCTAGGTTCTCAGGTATAAGCCCTATAGAAAGTTATACCTACTACCCCTACTAGCGCACCTATTTTAGGAAATTAGTATAAACTTTATTACTAGACTACTACTAAGCTATTAGTATAAAAGCAGGGAGTATAACGTAGTTCTTATTATTATATACTAGATAATTAAGTTCGCTATATTTATCCTAATAATAAAGTAGCTAATAGCTACTAAGTTAGTATAGATTATTTATAAATAAGTTAAGTGCTATTTTAGTACCCTAGAGGGTATTATTAGTAACTAAGATAAGCTCTTTATTAGCTAATTTTAGGAGAAAGATATAAGAGAGGGGGCTATTAAGCGCTACCTCTCTATTATATATTACCCCTAGACTAATAAGTAGTCTAAAAAGATATACTAGATATTAGAAAAGTACTTATAAGTATATACTAGCGACTTACTATAAGAATAAGATATCTAGTTACCCGAGGCTAAGTTTATATATAATAATAGTTATTATAGTACTACTAGCTACTTACTAATAGAGGCCTTATATAGCTACTACCTACGTTATATAGAATATATAACCCCTATAAATAAGGTTATAATATAGGGCGTAAGGGAGCGAATGAAATATATCTTAAGGCTTTATAAGAAGGCTTAGGAATAGTAATAGAAGGCTACTAAGGTATAAGCTAAGTATTATAATACGAGGTATAAGGAATAAACTTACTATTAGGGATAAGTTATTAGGCTATTAATAAAGAACTTCTAGTTTAAGAATAAAAAGCTAACGCCTATGTTTATATAAGTAGCTATTATAGAACTAATTAGTATATAAGCTTATAGAGTTTATCTACTACTATAATACTAAAAGATATATAATATATTCTTAGTTACCTTACTAGAGCTATAGGATAATAGCTAAGTAAGTAGCGAGGGCTTACCTATATACCTAGAGCTCGAGGACGAGCTAGAGAATAAGAGGTTATAGAGATTATTATATAGCAAGGTATTAGTAATAATATATAATACTTAGTTAAATAGGTAGGATAGCCTATAGAATATAATATATAGGAATATATAGAGAACTTAGCGAACGCGCAAGAGGCCGTTCGCAAGTTTAATAGATAATATAAGAGGGCCTATAAGAAGTGGGACGACTAGTCGCTAAAGCTATAGCGAAAAGGGGTATTATCCTATAGAAGGGGAAAAGAGCTAACTATCTAATTAGTTGTTAACTTCTTGGGACAGCCACTGGGGCAACCACCACGACCGCCACGACCGCGAGTAGTACCACCGCGACCACCACGCCGAATAGTCGCTGAGCGTAGCTAGAATGCAATAGCAACAAAGAGGGGTTAGGACGCTATTGCGCTACTAGATCTAGATCTAGTAGAATATATTCTAAGTTATCTAGGCTATGCCCTAAAGCTCCTAAGGGACCTAAAAAACGTTAATATATAGCGACCTATTATTAAATTAGTAGGTACTTATAGTAGTATATTTCTTCTTATTAAAGTTATAATAAATATACTTCTATATATACTCGCTATATATATAGGAAGGGTAGATAATATCCTAATATATTTTATAAAAATAGCTAAGGTAAGGATAGCTACTATTAGTATTATTAGTAAGATCGCTAGAAAGAATCTTAGGATTATAAAAGTATTTTATAAGAACCGCGCCTATATATATAATATAAGATATTATAGAGAACTATTAATAAGAGGCTAGAAAGGGATATAAATAAGATTAAAAGGGAAAGGGAGAGAACTTAATAAATATAATAAAAGCTTATAAAATAGGTATTAAAATAGGAGAAGTAGCTAGATTAAAAAAGATTATAAAGAGGAGAAATTCTAACTAGGTTAGAGATCTTAAAAAATAGATACCCTTTTATATTTTAAGTTACTAAGTAATAAAGCTAAATAATTACTAGTTATATACTACTAAATAGTTATATAACTATTAGTAACTAATTAAAAAATAATAGTAATAATTGAAATTTAAAAATACTTATAACGCGCTAGGAAAACGAAACTATATTATTTACTATAACTACCTAGATCTAGCGTAGAGGGCGAGAGCAAATAACGTAATAAAGGCATAGAGACGCCGCCTTATAATTAGCAACGATATTTATAATTATAGAGCTAGGGTTATCTATTCCCTTATTATAGTATCCGCGCTATATTCCTTATATCTTAGGGCTTAGCGAGCGACTTATATTATATTAACTAAGACCCTATTAGTTATATTCTATATGTCTAGCCTAGAGTTTATTATAATTAAACTCTATTACTAATTCGTTAGTATATTATTACTAGTTCGTTTTAGATATTCTAACTAGTACTAGTTTCTTAAATTAAGGTAGAAATAATAAAGTTATAAGAGTATAGCTATAGGCCTAAACTAGGAAGGGCTAGAATACTAAAACGTAGGTATATATAGTTATATTAAACTATTACTTAACCTTCTAAGTCTCTAGCTTATAGAGTTTTCTTAAGGGTACGTATATTTACTACTAATTCGCTAACGTTTTACTAATAGTATTAGCTCTATACCCTATACCTACTATTATTCCTTATAAAAGCTTTAAATAAGAGACCTTTAAATCTATTAGTATAGCTATACTAGGATAGTAAAGAGAGGGCTAATACTAAATAGAGGTCTAACTAGGTATATAACTAGGAGGACTATAGCTAAACTTATTAAAGCTAATAACTATATAATTTATTACTTAGTAACTTATAACTAGGAATAATAGAGAGCGATTCTTATTTTAGTTACTAGTTTTTATTATAATATTATATAAAATAAGAATAAGTATCTAGCTTTTTTAAGATTTTTATACTTAATTAGTAGAAAGCTTTCTTAGAAGCTAGTATAGGGTATTATATACTTTATAGCTATATTTATATTACTATTTATAGTATAAAGCCTACTTATATAACTATAATAATCTATAAATATCTTATTATTAATAACCTTATTAAGCTACCTCGCTTATAAAAGAAACTTTAAAACCTCTTATAAGTACTCTAAACTCGCTTTAAAGAAGTAGCTAAAGTTAAGATAGGTGAATTATAATAAATAGATATATAGCGCGTTATTAATTAAGAGATAATAATAAAGAGACTAATCTCTTTAAAGTAGGTATTTACTTATAAATTTAATAAGGATAATATCCTTAATTAGTATAAAGTAAGGATTTATATTTGAGGTAATTAGTAAGAGACAATAACCCTTAAATAAACCTATATTATAACCCTTATTACTTAAACCTTGAGGGTAGTAATAGTAATTATTATATAATTTAACCTTAAAATTAAATAATTAATATTATTAATATATTCCTAAATACCTCTTAAGACCTAAATAAAGACCTAATTATTTATAAGCTATTAAATAGCTTTAGGTAGCTTAGAAAGTATATTAAACTATATTATCTATTTTATAAGCTAAGGGATATATTATTACTCTAGTATAAGGAGTTCTCCTTAACCCTTTAGTATCTAGGCTTTATACTTATAAGTAAAGACCTATACCTCTTCTAATTAACTAATAAGAAAGTTCTTATTATTTTTTATATAAATAACTTCCTTATCCTATTTTATAGGACCTATAAAGAAATAATATAAAGAGTAATTACTAGCTTAAAAGAAGTATATAAGTTAAAAAATAAAGCTTAATTAAATACTATCTTAGAATTAGAGTTATTTATAACTAAGCTATATAAAAGATATACCTTTTTTATAACTAATATTAGTATTATACTAGGGAGATACCTAAAGAGGATCTAGAGTTTTAATAGTTATAGCGTCTTACTTCCTTGACTTATAAGATATATATAGCTCTAGTTATATAAATAACCCCCTTAGTATCCTTAGTAGTAGGTCTCTAGTAAGTTATTAAGTAATTACTAGTAACTTTCTAGCGCTCTACCTTCTATATAATACTCTAAACCTTTAAGAGCTAGCTACTATAATTAGCTAGTAAGTTAATAGTAATTAGCTAATCCCTTAGCCTAGGGGTAAGAGAAGCCTCTAGAAGTAAGATCTAGACTTAGCTAGGCTAGTTTATATTACTTATATTAGCTAGTATTTACTTAAATCTTAATAAGAAGGTTACTAGGGATTTATTCTCTTTCTACTAGAGGGTTTATAATTAAGCTATAGCTTATAACTAGATATTTAGGTCCTTATATATCTAATCTAGGTAGGCTATAAAGTCCTTAGGGTTATATTTCCTTCTGCCCCCCCTAGCTCTATAGAAAGTAGAGACTACTTACTAGGCTATAGTATCTAAGTAGGAGTTAATAAGGTATTATACCTCTATATCTATAATATAAAACGCCCTATCTATAGTAATCTTATACCTTATTTATTATACCTAGGTAGCATATTCCTTCTACTTACTTAAAAACTTTAGAGGTAGGGGTAATAGCTTCTAGTATATTATACTAAGTATTACTAATACCTTACTAGTAATACTTATAGGGGTTTATATAGCTATGTATTAGCTATTCCCTTACTTAACCTCTTATAACTATTACTAGAGGGACTCTATTACTATTACTAAATTAGCTTATAATAGCTTATCTTAAGCTTTAGCTATACTACTATTAACTATCTTACTAACTAGTAGGGAGTAGCGCTTAACCTATTCTTATTATTATAATAATAAGCTTAAATATATAAGGGGTTAGACCTAAGTTTATTAAATAAGAGGTTATTATAATATTATTTATTTAAGCTAAAGAGGAAAAGGGGAAGTTTTTCCTCTCTAGTAGAGATTTTACTAGTTTATAGGGAATAACTAGGTAGGCCCTAGGTAGACCCTAGGTAGCTCCTTAAGGTAGTAAACCTAGGCAGAAGCCTAGGTAGGCTTAACCCGGGCGTAGCCCGTAACACTAGTACTCGCCCTATCTCCTATACCTCTTACCTCTAAACCCCTACTAAGTATAGGCAAAGTAGTAGTAAAGAGTTAGTAAAGAAGACTAAGAGAGCTAAGGTTATTATTACTATCTCTAATAGTAATAGTTCTAGTAGCGAGTCGGGTAGTAGCGCTAGTAGCGAGTTAGCTAGTAGTTAGCCTATAAGTAGTAATAGTAGGGATACTAATAGCACTAGTTTAGTAACTAATTACTATAGTAGTTATAGTAGTACTACTCGTAGTTATAGCGGTTATAGTAGTTACCCCCGTAGCTATCCTAAGAAATTAATAACTAATTAGATAGTTAGCTCTTTCCCCCTTTTATAGGATAATACCCCTTTTTATTATAATATTAGTAATAATTTACTACTTAATTTAATTAATATTTTACTTCTAATTTAAGTTCTATTTCGTAGTCGTATAATCTATAATTACTAACTTATTATAGTAGTTTTAGTAACTAGTTATCCTACTTCTTATAAGCCCTCTTATATTATTTATTCAACTTATAAATAGCCTCTTGCGCGTTTACTAAGTTTGCTATAGGCTCCTATATATTATATTCTATAAGCTATCCTACTTATTTAACTAAGTATTATATATTATTACTAATACCTTGCTATATAATAATCTCTTCTACCTCCTATTCCTCTAGCTTATCCTTAAGCTCTAGGTATATAGGTAAGCCCTCGCTACTTACTTAGTAATTATCCCATAGCTCTAATAAGGTAACTAAGAATATATTATATATCCTTTAGTATTATAATAGTAAATAAACTCTATATACTTATATACTAACTAGTTCTATAATAGCTACCTATATAAACCTAAGCGCTAGTTTTTTATTCTTAAACTAGAAGTTCTTTATTAATAACTTAATAACTTATCCCTAATAGTAAGTCTATTCCTTATACCTCGCGTTATAATACTTAGCTTATACCTTAGTAGCTTTCTATTACTATTCCTAAGCCCTGTTTAATAAAGCCTTAAAATATATTTAATTCGCTCACTCATACCCTATATTATAACCCTATTTATAGGGATTATATATTCTATATAACGTAGATAGTAGCTATATAAAGCCTCTATTAGCGAGTAGCTAGTAGTGCTATAATAACTATTATTATATATAAACTTAGCCTTAGGTAACTAAATAGCTTATTCTTATAGCAAGTTGCTAGTATATACTTATAAGTACTTTTCTAATATCTAGTATATTCTTTTAAACTACCTATTAGTCTAGAGGTAATATATAGTAGAGAGGTAGTACTTAATGGCCCTCTCTCTTATATATTCCCTTTAAAATTAGCTAGTAAGGAGCTTATCTTAGTTACTAATAATACCCTATACGGTATTAAAATAGTACCTAACTTATTTATAAATAATCTATACTAACTTAGTAGCTATTAGCTACTTTATTATTAGGATAAATATAGTAAACTTAGTTATTTAGTATATAATAACGAGAACTGCGTTATACTCCCCTCCTTTATACTAATAGCTTAGTAGTAGTCTAGTAATAAAGTCTATACTAATTTCCTAAAATAGGTGCGCTAGTAGGGGTAATAGGTATAACTTTCTATAGGGCTTATACCCCAGAACGCAGATCCCTTAGTATATATAGCACCCTATAATATAATTATATATATCTATAGCTAAGTTTAGCTAGTAGAACTTCCTCGAGATTAACTTAGTAGTCTTATTTACCCCTATATAACCCGCCCTATAGTTATTATAGTATTAGCAAAGGATTTTAAGTCTTAGGGACTTCCCTTATAGTATCTCTAACCTTCCCTTATAGAATAAGGTTCTATAGCTATTAATTATATAGCCCTTATAATTACTACCTAGTTTATATACCCTCTCTAATTAGGTCTAGTAGTATAAGTTATTAGCCTATAGTCTATAAATAAGATTTTCTATTACTTAGAGGGTTACTAACTATATACTATTTCGCTTATTATAAGCTCCCTTATAACTTAGCGTAGGATATACTACTACGCTATAATAACCCTAGCTCTAAGTAAGTCCTCTAGGTTAGTAACCTCTCGCTAAGCGTTTTCTATATCTTCCCTTACTCTTTAGGATTAACTTATATAGTTATAGTAATATTAATATACTATAGAGCGCTATACTAACTAGAGACTAAGGCGTCTCTACTCCTAGAGCTATTTATCTAGAAGGGGCGTTATTTTATACTAGCCCTTATAGTATTAATAAATACTTTTAAGGTCTCTATATTACCTTATAAAATAGTAATACGTATCTAGAGGTCTACTAGTAAGTTACTAATAAACCCTAGCGAGGAAAAATAAACCCTAGCTTCCTCGCTAGGGTTAAGAGTATATTATTATATTTTACCTCCCCCTCTATATAGTCTAGCTTTCTAAATAGCCTATTTACTAGGTTTATAACCCCTAACTTATACTCTAGGTTAAAGTTAAATACTAAGAGTTTATATACCTATCTAGCGAGCTTTCCCTAAAGGTCCTACGCTAATATATTAATAACTCCTGGCCTCTAGCCACTGCATAGTGATTTTACCTGCTTAAGTGCAACAGACCTTCTAACTCCGCGCCTCCTGATAATATATAGCCTTTGGTCACGTAATTATGACTTTCCTAACTATAGCCGTACTTATATATACCTATAGCCTCACGATCTTTAACTTTATATTAATAATAATATAGTTTTTAATTATTTAATAGACTACGAAACTATTAACTTTTCCTCTCGCGCACTACCCGCACTACTAATACCGCCTCTATTACCGCTTCGTCTACTAGTAGTCCTCTTATTCGATCGGGTTAGCTAACGCCTTTATAGCTATACTATCGTTAGCAACGCTCTCTCTATTTAGCATAAGCTATACCTACTAACGTTCCCCTAATAGGCCTGGGCTACCTAGGCTGCCTCTACCTTAGTAATATTAAGGACCTACTAAAAAAAGGGCTACTCTATAAGGTATATAATAACCCGCTAAACTCCTACTACTAAGTTTACTTACTTAGCTCTAATATTATTATACCTTATAAAGTCCCCTATAGGGGTATTAAGGTAAACCCTCTTAAGGGCTATATTAATAATACGCTCTCTATATATAGTAGAGTAGTTAATAAAGGAGCGGGTTTTATTAATTATATTAAGGCTAAACTCTCTAGTAACCCCCTCTATATTATTTATATTAAGTTCGGAATTACGCTGCAGCCCCTTCGCAAAAATACTATAATAAATTTACCTAGTTCGCAAGTATAATTCGGGAAATACTATATAGGTATTTTAACCTATACCCTCAACTAGGTAAGGAAAATAATATAAGAACCCTATATATTCCTACTACTTATAAGCAAACCCTCTAAATATTACTATATAAAGTTAGAAGCGCGCTATACTAGGGCTAATTATATTAGAGCTAAATAGGCTACTAAGGCTCTTATAGTAACGCCCTCGCTAAACCTTCTAGTAAGGTAAAAGCTACTATATAAGATAACTTCTTAACCTAAAAGGTTAACCTTTTAGTAAGGTATTATAAATACTACTATATAAGAGGTAACTCCTTAACTAAAGAGGTCTTTCCTAAGAGGTTCTTATAGCTAGAAGTATAAGAAGCTTTATTATAAGTAGGGCCTTATACCTCTCCCTCTTCCTTATCTTTATCCCTTAACTATATTAATACTAGACCCTATATATAAATATATTAAGCCTAAGCGAGGTATACCCTTTAATATAAATAATATAAAGGGGGTTATTAGAGAGTTTAGCCTTAATATAATTAATAAAACCCGCTCTTTTATTAACTACTCTGCTATATATAGAGAGCGTATTATTAATATAGCCCTTAAGAGGGCTTATCTTAATACCCCTATAGGGGACTCTATAAGGCGAAATAGTATTAGAGCTAAGTAAGTAAACTTAGTAGTAGAAGTTTAGTAGGTTATTATATACCCTATAGAGTAGCCCTTCTTTAAGCAGGTCCTCTATATTACTAAGGCAGAGGTAGCCTAAGTAGCCTAGGCGAACGTTAATAGGTATAGCTTATGCTAACTAATAGAGAGAGCGTTACTAACGATAGCATAGCTAGTGGATAAAGTAGTAATAGAGGCGGTATTAGTAGCATAAGTAGTACGCGAGAGGAAAAGTTAATTGAGCTCGGAATTACGCCGCAGCCCCTTCGCAAAAAGACTACAACAAATTCACCTAGTTCGCAGGCACAATTCGGGAAACACTATATAGGTATTTTAACCTATACCCTCTACTAGTTAAGGAAAACAATATAGGAACCCTATACGTTCCTACTACTCGCAAGCAAACCCTCGCACAGAGTCGGACGCGCGCCGCACCGGGGCCGATTGTCAGGAGGCGCGGAGTTAGAAGGTCTGTTGCACTTGAGCAGGTAAAATCACTATGCAGTGGCCAGAGGCCATCCCCCTATTATTATATCTATACTATATTCCTTATATCTTAGAGCTTAGTAAGTAACCTATATTATATTAGCTAAGACCCTATTAGTTATACTCTATATACCTACCCTAGAGTTTATTATAGTTAAACTCTATTACTAATTTATTAGTATACTATTACTAATTCGTTTTAGATATTCTAACTAGCGCTAGTTTCTTAAAATTAAAGTAGAAGTAATAGAGTTATAAGAGTATAGCTATAAGCCTAAACTAGGAAGGGCTAGAATATTAAAATATAGGTATATATAGTTATATTAAACTATTACTTAACCTTCTAAGTCTCTAGCTTATAGAGTTTTCTTAAGGCTATATATATTTACTACTAATTCGCTAACGTTTTACTAATAGCGTGGCTCTATACTCTGCACCCGCTATTATTCCTTATAAAGTTTAGATAAGATATTAAGAAATTAGTTATTTTACTTATAGGATATATAGGATATAAGGATTAGATTTATATAAAAGGAATAGAGGTTAAAATAACCCCTCTATATATAAAAGAACTAAATAGTAGAGGGGAATAGGCTAGTTAGGAAGTTATTACTTAAATAATTAAGATACTTATTATAGCTAGCTTACTTATAAACCTATAGGCTAAGATAGTACTAACTATAATAGTATTATATAATATGAGCTTATTTAAACGCTATAACTAGTATTTATTACTATAGATTAAAGAGGAGTAGTTCTATTAGTACTCTTACTAGTAGTAGCCTAATAATGAAGTAGCTCTAATTTATAACCTTTGCCCTTACTAGGAATATATATATACTTATAGCTATTATATATACCTCCTTAAGAGGGAATAAGAGAGAGGAATTAAGAAGAGAGACTTTAAGGTAGTACTATAAGGATATATTAGATATTTAGTAGGATATATTCTAAATACCTATAATTTATATAAGGTCTAGATCTCTATCTTATATATAGTAGTTATTATATAGAATATAATATTTAATAAATAGAGTTTTTATATAAAGGATAAGATAAAAGAGGCTATTTTAAAAGGTATTATCTATAAAGTAATAAAAAGGATTAAAAAGGCTATATTATGAATTAATTTTAAACCTTAGATTCTAAGCGTTATAAATAAAAATAAAGCTATATTAATACTTATAACTAAATAGTTACCTATACTAACCCTTATTCTTATAACTAAGTTTCTAAATAAAAGAATCTTAAAATTTCTAAAGGGATAAGTAAGCTAGAAGGGGGGGTACCTATTATCTTCTAATCTTATACTAGAGTTAGATAAAAGCCTAGCTTTAATAAATAGAGTAGTAAATATAATATATATATTAAAAATAAATTATATGAATAAAACTATTAGAGAAGTTAATTCTAAAGGGGAGTAGATTAAGGATTGTATTATAATTAAACTACTCCCTATTTTATAAGATATTTCTAAAGTAAATAAATATAATAAAAATTAACCTTTAAATAGGAAGCCCTTAAATCTATTAGTATAGCTATATTAAGATAGCGAGGAGAGGGCTAATATTAAATAGAGGTGTAACTAGATATATAACTAGGAGAACTATAGCTAAACTTATTAAAACTAATAACTATATAATCTACTACCTAGTAACTTATAACTAGGAATAATAGAGAGTAATCCCTGCTCTAGTTATTAGTTTTTATTATAATATTATATAGAGTAGGAGTAGGTATCTAGCTTCTTTAAAACCTTTATACCTAATTAGTAGAAAGCCTTTTTAGAAGCTAGTATAGGGTATTATACGCTCTATAGCTATATTATACTACTATTTATAATATAAAGCTTACTTATATAATTATAATAATCTATAAATATCTTACTACTAATAACCTTATAAAGCTACCTTACTTATAGAAAGAACTTTTAAACCTCCTATAGGCGCTCTAAACTCGCTTGAAAGAAGTAGCTAAGGTTAAAATAGGTAAGTTATAATAAATAAATGTATAGTATATTATTAATTAAGAGATAATAATAAAGAGACTAATCCCTTTAAAGTAGGTATTTACCTATAAATTTAATAAGGATAATATCCTTAATTGATATAAATAAGGACTTATATTTAAGGTAATTAGTAAGAGAAGTCGCCTCTTAAATAGACTTATATAATAACCCTCGCTACTTATACCTTTAGGGTAGTAATAGTAATAATTGTATAATTTAACCTTAAAGTTAAATAATTTAATATTATTAATATATTCCTAAATACCTCCCAGGACCTAAACGAAGACTCTATTATTTATAAATTACTAAATAGCTTTAAGTAGCTTAGAAAATATATTAAACTATACGACGCACTCTATAAGCTAAGGGATATATTACTATTCTAATATAAGGAGTTCTCCTTAACTCTTTAATATCTAAGCCTTATACTTATAAGTAAAGACCTATATCTCTTCTAGTTAACTAATAAGAAGGTTTTCATTATCTTCTATATAGATAACCTCTTTATCCTATTTTATAAGAACTATAAAGAAGTAATATAAAGAGTAATTACTAGCTTAAAGGAAGTATATAAATTAAAGGAATAAGGCTAAGTTAAGTATTATTTGAAAATTAGAGTTATTTATAACTAAGCTATATAAAAAATATACCTTTCTTATAATTAATATATTAAATAGATTATAAAGAAGTTTAATTTACTTAACTTAAGAGTACTCATAACCCCCCTTCTAAACCTATTACTCTTAAAAAATAAAATAATAATAATACTATTAGAAGTAAAGAGTTTCTAAGAGAAGATTAGCTTTATACTTTATATTATAGCCTCTAGCCACTGCATAGTGTTTTTACTTACTTAAGTGCAATAGACCTTCTAACTCCGCGCCTCCTGATAATACATAGCCTTTAGTAACGTAATCGTAACTTTCCTAACTATAGCTATACTTATATATACCCTACTAGATAGCCTCACGATCTTGAACTTTATATTAATAATAACGTGGTTTTTAATTATTTAATAAACTACGAAACTATCGACTTATCCTCTCGCGCACTACCCGCGCTACTAATACCGCCTCTATTACCGCTTTATCCGCTAGAAGTCGTTACTATTTTTATAGCTATACTATTGTTAGTAACGCTCTCTCTATTTAGCGTAAGCTATACTTATTAACGTTCCCCTAATAGGCCTAGGCTACCTAGGCTACCTCTACCTTAGTAATGCGGAGGACCTACTTAAAGAAGGGCTACTCTATAGGGTATATAATAACCTATTAAACTTCTACTACTAAGTTTACTTACTTAGCTCTAATACTACTATACTTTATAAAGTCCCCTATAGGGGTATTAAGGTAAGCCCTCTTAAGGGCTATATTAATAATATGCTCTCTATATATAATAGAGTAATTAATAAAGGAGCAGGTTTTATTAATTATATTAAGGCTAAACTCTCTAGTAATCCCCTTTATATTATTTATACTAAAGGGTATACCTCGCTTAGGCTTAGTATATTTATATATAGGGTTTAGTACTAATATAGTTAAGGATTTATTATAGGTTAGATAAGGCTAGAAGAGGGAGAGGTATAAGGCCCTACTTATAGTAATAGAGCTTCTTATGCTTCTAGCTATAAGAACCTCTTAGGAAAGACCTCTTTAGTTAAGGAGTTACTTCTTATATAGTAGTATTTACTTTTAATATTTAATTAAAAGGTTAACCTTTTAGGTTAAGGAGTTATTAAGCTCGGAATTACGCCGCAGCCCCTTCGCAAAAAGACTATAACAAATTCACCTAGTTCGCAGGTATAATTCGGGAAATACTATATAGGTATTTTAACCTATACCCTCTACTAGTTAAGGAAAATAATATAGGAACCCTATATATTCCTACTACTCGTAAGTAAACCCTTATATAGAGTTAGATACGTGCTATACCGGGGCTAATTATATCGGAGCTAAACGGGCTATTAAGGCTCTCGTAGCCTAGAAAAGCTACTATATAAGATAACTCCTTAACCTAAAAGGTTAACCTTCGAGCAAGGTACTAAAGGTAAAAGCTACTATATAAGATAACTCCTTAACCTAAAAGGTTAACCTTTTAGCAAGGTAAACGCTACTATATAAGAGGTAACTCCTTAACTAAAGAGGTCTTTCCTAAGAGGTTTTTATAGCTAGAAGTATAAGAAGCTCTACTACTATAAGTAGGGCTTTATACCTCTCCCTCTTCCTTATCCCTTAACTATATTAATAATAAACCCTATATATAAAAATACTAAGCCTATATAAGGTATACCCTTTAATACTAATAACGCATAAGAGCTTATTAGAGAGTTTAGTATTAATATAATTAATAAAACCTACTCCTTCTTTAACTACTCTATTATATATAGAGAGCGTATTATTAATATAGCCCTTAAGAGGGCTCTTATTAATACCCCTAGAGGGGATATTTATTATTATATTATAGCTAAGTAAGTAAACTTAGTAGTAGAAGCTAGGCGGGTTATTATATACCCTATAGAGTAGCCCTTCTTTAAGCAGGTCCTCCGCACTATTAAGGCAGAGGTAGCCTAGGCCCCTTAGGGCTTATTAGTAAGTATAGCTTATGCCGACTGCTTTAATATAGAGAGAGCGTTACTAACGACGGCATAGTTCTAGCGGATAAAGCAGTAATAGAGGCGGTATTAGCAGCGCGGGTAGTGCGCGAGAGGAAAAGTCGATAGTTTTATAGTATATCCGTACTTAAATAATTAAAAACCACGTTATTATCGATATAAAGTTGAAGATCGTGAGGCTATCTAGTATAATAGGCACGTATAAGTGCGGCTATAGTTAGGAAAGGTGGTTAGTAATTACGATCACGTGACTAAAGGCTATATATTATCAGGAGGCGCGGAGTTAGAAGGTCTATTGCACTTAAGTAGGTAAAATCACTATGCAGTGGCCAGAGGCCAGGTTAAGGAGTTATCTTATATAGTAGCTTTTATAATACCTTTAGTACCTTACTAGAAGGTTAACCTTTTAGGTTAAGGAGTTATCTTATATAATAGCTTTTACTTTACTAGAAGGTTTAGCGAGGGCGTTTCTAGGCTATAAGAGCCTTAGTAACCTATTTAGCTCTAACATAATTAGCCCTAGTATAGCGCGCGTCCGACTTTATATAGTTATATTTAGAGGATTTACTTATAAGTAATAGGAACATATAGGGTTCTTATATTATTTTCTTTAACTAGTAGAGGGTATAGGTTAAAATACCTATATAGTATTTCCCAAATTATGCTTATAAACTAGGTGAATTTATTATAGTCTTTTTGCAAAGGGGCTGCGGCGTAATTCCGAACTTAATACTTTATATTATTATTATAATTTAACCTAATATTACTTTTATATATTCCCTACTCTTAAGATTCCTAATAAACCCTACTCCTTATTACTATACTACTATTAACTAGGTTATATAATACTTATATTATACTTATTACTTTATAATAAGTTTTAATAACTTAGGGAGTAAGTAGGTATTACTAATTATAAGTAATACTTTATTTATGAATAATAAAGAGATATAAAAGTTATTTTAAGAATATATAATCTTACTCTTTAGAGGACTAATTTAATAAAAGGTTATTTAATAAGCTATAATTATAATATTAACAATAGAAATAAAGCTTCTAAGCTTTAAATATATAGCTAAAGAGATTATTACTCTTTAGAAGCTATTTAGGGATATTAATCTTAAACTTAGTAACATCTAGAAGATTTATCATAATAATTAATAGATAATTCGTCTTATAGTAAGTAAAAAAGAATGAATCTTAACTAAGCTATAATATATTAATATTTAAAATATATAGCTATAATAAGAATATACTAGAGAATTATTTGATATAGTATATATATTAATAAATAATATACTAGCTAATAGCCTTATAAAAGTTCTTAACTATAAGAAGTTTAAATAATTCTATTTACTTCTCAATTTAAAAGATATATAGAGAATAATTATAATAAATAAGGGATACTTTAAATAAGTATAAGAGGGCTAGTAGCGCTTAAGTTTTAATTAATTTATAGCTTACTAGCTAGAGAGCTTAAGTTTACTCTTATAAGAGTGAAAGAATATGATTTACTCTAAAGGGCTACTTTAAAACGCTAATTTGCTACTATCTAACCTTAGAGGATTTACTTATACTAATTTATTAGGATATTATATAAGGGTAATAATACCTCTAGTAAATATATACTAATAGGATTATTAACTATATAATATATTATAATAGCTATATTACTAGTAAGTAGATAAGGTATAGATATACTTATACTAACTACTAGGGTTTTAAATAGAACTAGAGTAGGAGATAGAGTAATAATACTATATATACTAAAACTACCTATTACCTTAGGAGCTTTACTTAAACCCTTATTATTACTACCCCTTTTTATTATTATAATCTCCTCCTTCTAGATAGTAATATATAAAGCAAGCTACTAATATTACTACTAAACCCTTATTAAGTTCCTCTTATAAAGAGATTTATAGGGCGTAGCTTTTTGATAAGTAAGGGATTATAAGTTATATTAGAAGATAGTTATAGAAATAAAGTATATATAGAATCTTATTTTTCTAACTATTAAGTCTTTTAAAGTCTTAGCTTTAGTATATTAATGGATTATAATAATAATAAGGGTATTTATTTATTAATAAAATACCTTATTTTTATAATAATATTTATACTTACTTATTATATTAAGTAAGTAATTTCTATTTAATAAGCTTAAGGGCTTACTTAAAATATATTAAAAATAGTACGTATTAAATAGGGGTATTTACTCTACTTCTATATATCTACTAAGGGGAAGAGGGCTAGGAGGGGGCTTTAAACTACCTTTATTAATACCCTCCTCTCGATCTATCTCTTTAGAGATTATAATAATAATAAGGTTAGTAATATTCTAATATGTAATTATAATAAAAAAAGGATAATAACTTACTAAGAGCTATTCTTTTAAATTACTTAAGAGGGTAACCCTAGGGCTTCTTAAGCTATAAACCCTTATTTTAAAAGCTAATCTCCATAAGTTACTTCTATTTCCTCTTTTTATTTACTATATACTATATTTATATATTATATATTAATGGCCTCTGGCTACTGCATAGTGATTTTACCTGCTTAAGTGCAATAGACCTTCTAACTCCGCGCCTCCTAATAATACATAGCCTTTAGTTATATAATCGTAACTCTCCTAACTATAGCTATACTTATACGTGCCTATAGCCTCACGATCTTTAACTTTATATTAATAATAATATAGTTTTTAATTATTTAAACTATAAAACTTTTAACTTTTCCTCTTGCGCACTACCCGCGCTACTATTAAATACTACCTCTATTACCGCTTTATCCGCTAGAAGTCGTTACTATCTTTATAGCTATACTATTATTAGTAACGCTCTCTCTTAGTTAGCATAAGCTATACTTACTAACGCTACCTAGGCTACCTCTACCTTAGTAATATAGAGGACTTGCTTAAAGAAGGGCTACTCTATAGGGTATATAATAACCTACTAAACTTCTACTACTAAGTTTACTTATTTAGCTCTAATACTATTGCGCCTTATAGAGTCCCCTATAGGGGTATTAAAGTAAGCCCTCTTAAGGGCTATATTAATAATATGCTCTCTATATATAGCGGAGTAGTTAATAAAAGAGTAGGTTTTATTAATTATATTAAGGCTAAACTCTCTAGTAATCCCCTCTATATTATTTATATTAAAGGGCGTGCCTTGCTTAGGCTTAGTATATTTATATATAAGGTCTAGTATTAATATAGTTAAGGGATAAGGATAAGGATAAGGGAGAGGTATAAGGCCTTACTTATAGTAGTAGAGCTTCTTATACTTCTAGCTATAAGAACCTCTTAGGAAAGACCTCTCTAGTTAAGAAGTTACCTCTTATATAGTAGTATTTATTTTTAATACCTTATTAGAAGGTCGACCTTTTAGGTTAAGGAGTTATCTTATATAGTAGCTTTTACCTTATTAGAAGGTTTAGTAAGGGCGTTATTATAAGAGCCTTAGTAGCCCGTTTAGCTCTAATATAATTAGCCCTAGTATAGCGCGCGTCTAACTTTATATAGTAATATTTAGAGGGTTTATTTATAAGTAGTAGGAATATATAGGGTTCTTATATTATTTTCCTTAACTAGTAGAGGGTATAAGTTAAAATACCTATATAGTATTTCCCGAATTATACTTACAAACTAGGTAAATTTATTATAGTCTTTTTGCGAAGGGGCTGCGGCGTAATTCCGAACTTAATATATTATATATTAATAATAAAAAGGAATAATATATATATAACCTTATTATTACTCTCTAGGAGAGGAAGGTATACCCCTCTACCCCTAGCTTTATTCTTACTTTTAATAGCACGCGCCTTAAGAGCTATAGCCTAACTAGTCTTCTTTTTAAAAGGTATTTAAAAATATATTAGTATATTATAATAGCTTCAAGATTATTATATAATATAGATATATATATATATATATAATAAGGTTATTATTAGAGCTAAAGTTAGATATATATATAATTATTATATTATATATAGAGAAGAGTTAAAAAGATAAGAGGATAGCTAGGTTATTTTATTTAGAGTTAATATAATAATACCTACCCAACCTAAGCTAATAAGAGATAGTAATTTCTATTACTATTAATAACAGTTAGTAAATAAAAGGTATTATTATAATAATAATAATAGTTATAAAAGTAGAAAATTATAACTATTTATACTTTATTTATACTTAATATAAATAACTTTACTTTATTATCTCTTTTATAAATAAGCTTATTAATAAGTTATTTATAAATATATTACTTTATATTTAGGTATTTTAAGGGATATTATATAATTAGGCGCTTTTCTAGCTACTATTATATCTAGGTAGGTATATTATAATACCTTTAGTATTACCTATTCCTAATATAATATATAACTAATATTAGCTCTAGAACGACCTTTTTCTAGGGGTTATTCCTCTAATTATAGTTATAAGTAACTATATTATAGCTACTCGTTAATAATAGAATAAGCTCTTTAGTAACTATAAATATAGCCCTATAGGACGTTTCTTAACATACCGCATGTAACTCCCGAAAAGACATCAATTTGCATATTCGTATGACAAAGTCGCTGTGATTGGATCTGAGGGCACATAGTATAGAAAACAAGGAAAAGAAGTACAAACCAGTGCGACTTCATCCCAAATCTACCAGACCTCCGCAAATTTAGCCGCACCAGGGACATATGTGATCTCATTTATATGCAATTGCGAATTTTGATGAGCTTTGCTTTATCGAACAGTGCTTAGGGGAATCACCAACGGATTGCAGCACTAGTGTATCGCAGGCCCAATTGTAACCACTTCCAAGAGGCCAACTCATCGCAGCAAGGAGGTATGTTCAAGCTTCAAAGACCCATCACCCGGATGCCAACGGGTGGCTCAAAGAAGGTGTCCCGGTATCTGCCTTCCGCAACGGCTTTCTTCAACCGACCATCCTTGCATCTGTTCATTTGCCGACAGGACGGCCTTTCTGGATGCTTGGATGTTGGTAAGACACGAATAATCTATGCGACCTGGGACAGGCTAGGAAGACCACAACGGACTTTCATCCGCACTCGATGTTCTCCGCCAAAGAGGTCATTTTGCACTGCAACCCTTGCTTCGTTCTGCGGAACAGGAGCTCCGCAAAGAACAACTGAATGTCTCGATTATTCTGTTCGCAGTGAAAGTTGAGGAGCAGGAAATTTACACTGTTCAGACGGGAAATTATAAGAGGAACGAGGAACTACGATGATGACCGAATCACTCACTCACCTCAGCCCGACATCAATCAAATAACCACAACAGAATCCAACCTCAAATATCAGACTTCACACCTTAAACCCTTCGAAAGTCTCTGAAATCAGAATGAGCCCTTTCTCGGAAGCTAAGATCAACGTCCCAACAATTGCGGACCCCAACACGTCGGCACAGTCCAGCGTTGTGCACAACTATAACACTCCCACCTCCACGGTTGGTGCCTGTGTTGTAATGTAATCACAGAGATGTATCAACTCGCGATCCTCGATCGACTTGTTGAACACGCTCAACTACTGCGTAGGTGTGGGGGGCCGGAGGGATAAGTTGGAATCCAGACACAAGATGCCCAGTTCGATTTTCGAATGCTCCAAATGGTCCCGGGCTTGAACTGTGTAATCCGAGGGGGGAAAAAAACGAAACGCCTGCGGTCTAACCAGGAATCATGACCAGCCATCATCTTCATGTCACACGTATCTCATTGAACAGTGGTTGTAATACAAAAGGCGACATACGAAAGGCAACAACTTCCAGCTTGAAACAATAGCTTTTGTGCATTATTGCCAAGATCGTTAGTGCTCCGGTTTCTCTTGTCTGCCGTCGTTGTCTCATGAGATACCCCATAATGACCCCTTGTTCCGCGGCGTTCCTTAGGCCGGAGTAGCGGCATTGCGGTTGTTGCGAGAACACATGACAGCATTTAGGTCTAGAGAGGCATCTGCCAATAATAAACATATTGCGCTATCACCCAATCTAAGCATGCCACTGACTGCACTTACCAAATCTCCACAGCGATTGTTTGGTAGAATGGCAACCCGAGTGTCATTACTTCATTATAGGTGACAATAAGAGAAAATGTGGAATGTTGACATGGTAACCCAAACCATACTACACCCAGTCGTCGCTAGTTACCACCGACCCAACGGCTGATCTGGCCTTTGCTTGTGAATTCGTAGGAGAGCGGACGGGATCCCGATTGCATGGTCGGATTCGTCATTCCTGATACACAAAGCCGCTGGAATTGATGTTGATAATGCAAAGGATCTGAAGACGAGCTTTCCGGTATCTTCGTATCTAAATTGCTTGCGACGAACTCTATAACTAGGTTATGAGTTTCGTTACTTCAGAAGTTCCCATCACCTCGAAGACGCCCTGAATCAACCGTGTGTTGAACAGGCTACGAACAGGTTCAAGATGCAAATGTGCACAGTGTTCCTGAGGACGGCACTCGGACCAATCATTATTGAGCGCATGTCCTCGCACCAGACTCCACTGTCTCTCTTACCGCCCAGTGAAGTGGGCAATCGGACCGGCAGAAATCTCAAAGTCAGGGAAAAAAAAAAAAGAAAAAGTTGAGATCCCACCAACTCCGTCGGTCGCCTGTCAAATCCAAAGGTGAACCGTCCCCAGCGCAACCCACCGCCCGACTGCGCCATAATCCGATCAAACAAGATGGTGACAAAGTCCAAGCTTAAGCTAGCCTTGGCGGCTGAGAAGGGCATCGACTTTGAAAAGAAGAAAATAGATCGCAAGATCAAGGCAAAGCACCGCGATGAGGCCAAGGCCAAGGCGAAGAAGGCCAAGCTCAACGGGAAAGAGTCCGAGGAGGAGGAAGACGAAGACGATGATATTGAGGACGACGAGGAGGGTGAAAATGAAGAAGATGCCATTTCCCTTGAGGGTGGCGTGGCGCTGACCGCCGAGTTTGAGGATGCCGGCGAGGATGAAGATGACGAGGAGGACGAGGAGGACGCAAATGAAGATGAAGCTAGAGTAAGTCGCCTCACCTAGCGTGATAAATTCAGCAGAGTCGCTGAAATTTTATCCCAGTTTGACATCGAAGCATTGGACGATACAGACAGCGAATCCGAGTCGGAAGTCGAAACGGAACAAAAGATCGAGCGCCCGGCCAAGAAGCCCAAGACAAACAAGAAGACGCCAACAGAGGTCGAGGAGAATGACGACGACGAAGAAGACGAGGATGAGGATCCTGAGGAGGACGATGTGCCTCTGTCCGATATCGAGGGTGATGCCGACAACCTCGAGGATATCGTTCCCCACACCAAGCTTACGATCAACAACAAGGCTGCTCTCCTGGCCTCCCTCAACCGCATCCGCCTCGATACATCATCTTCCGTTCCCTTTGCCACTCACCAATCTGTCGTTTCTTCCAAGCCTACCGCCGAGTCCGTCCCAGATGTCCAAGATGACCTCCAGCGCGAGCTCGCCATCCTTGCACAGGCTCTCGAGGGCGCGCGCAAGGGCCGCAGCCTCCTTATCAAAGAAGGCGTTCCCTTCTCTCGCCCCAGCGACTACTTTGCTGAGATGGTCAAGGACGACGGCCAAATGCAGAAGATCAAGGACAAGCTCATCGAAGAGGCTAGCAACAAGAAGGCCGCTGCTGAGGCGAGAAAGCTCAGAGACCTCAAGAAGTTCGGCAAGCAAGTCCAAATTGCCAAGCTGCAGGAGCGTCAAAAGGTCAAGAAGGATACTCTGGAGAAGATCAAGACGCTCAAGAGGAGTAAGTTTCGACTACCTACACATTTCTTCAGCCCAGTAGTACCGCTAACCATGACTGTTTTTAGAACGCCAAGAAGGCTCCGGCAATCTGGACACCCACGAAGGGGATCTCTTCGATGTTGCCGTGGACAACGAGCTCAAGGGCCACCACAACTCCAAGACTGGGGGTCCCCGCGGTAGCGGCAGCGGCGTCAACGCCAAGCGGCAAAAGAAGAACGAGAAGTACGGCTTCGGCGGTAAGAAGCGCCACTCCAAGTCAGGTGACGCCATGAGCTCCGGCGATCTCAGCAGCTTCAACGCGAAGCGCATGAAGGGCGGTGTCGCCAAGGGCAGAGTAACCAAGACGCGGCCTGGTAAGAATAGGAGAAAGGCTATCAATAAATGAAGGACGAGATTGTGACTGGGACTGTCAAGTTTCAACAGCTGGTGGGCTGAGGGTAGTGAAAAAAAAAAATACCCCTGGGGATAGGCGGCGACCAAAACAAAAGCTTTGCTCTGCAATAGATATCTAATGGAATTCGTGGAGTTTATCATGCCAGCCACTCTCTGCGCCGTACCTGTGAACCGATCATTGGATCTGAGTCTTGCTGCGCCTGTCGTCCTTTTCACTACTATCGTCGACGCTACCGTGGTTATACTCTTGGACCCTTTTCTGGGGAGTATTCCCAAATCGATCTTTTCGGAACAAAAAGACCCGTAACGATTCATGGCCAACTCGGGTCAATTCTGTGGCTTGCATGCGTGCGTACATGGCTAGGCGATATGCACTTACGAACTTCGAAGGTTACTCTACTACATCATCCCGGTTCTATGTCAGCGGAGTGCAATGGACGTCCACGTGAGCGCTTTTATGGCATTGATGGCAATCCGTCGTTTTGCCTCAGTCACAGGCTTTCACGTCATGGCCGAGGAATCACTCAATTATGAAGACCGTAAACCCTGACATTAGAGTGGTAACTCTCATAACAAAAACGTACATCACCCACCGCTGCTCGGAAACTGTCGTCCTTAGGCGGTTGCCTCACTGTTCTTCAATGCGCGCACTCCCATGCTATCCAAATCCTCCTCCAAAAAAAAAAAAAAAAAAAAAAAACCCGGAGAAGCCAATATTGGTTATTTGTTGCTTGAGGCGCAAGTGTCCCGATCCCTTCATAATGCGTAGTAGACCTTGCCGTCATAGCTATTTATAGGCCCCCGTACAAAATGGCAAGAAGCGCCAATGTAATACTTCGGTGACCCAGGCGATGACGACCTGATGACGCAGGGGAAGACAAAACACCGCTGTCAAAGTATGCCTCACCTCGGTTCCAACCCGCCTGAAGGCTGTCCAACTTGTTGCGCAAGATCGAGATGGAGGATGACCTGGTAGGGATGATACCAAACCACGTCCGCAAGAGCCGTCGAGTTATGCTCGATAGATGGCAGGATGGAAACGAAAGTTGGCTGGGGCAGGTGAGTATGTATATAGACCCTTAAGGGTTCGTGCGGTTGCCGGTGACATTTGTCTCCAGGCATATTTCACGTCGCAGAAAGAAACTGATGGTATATCATCCTGGAAAAGGGGGAGGGTCGTGCCGTCGCAATAGACAGCAAGAACCCGATGCCGAACCTTGAATATGCTGTTGAAAGACCAGTGGTATCGAGGGAAACGCCATGCCATTCGGTAAAAACGCTGTGCTGTGCAATGCAGTTTGCCACCCGGAGGGGCGAAGAATCCGTTGTATAAACATTACGCCGGAAAGGTACGTGGGTGTGGAGGGGTCGAACATAATGTCGCGTTATCTCACTGGGTCGCCGCAACGCACCAGTGTCGATGGAAAGCCCACGCGCTCTTCTGACATTCCTTACTGCAGTACTTGGTGCGTCTGCAGCGACGGCACTTGGCAAATTGGCGGGTGAACTCCTCCCATTTGCCGCATCGGTAGTAGGCGCATTGTCTGATTCCTCCTCGAGTGTCGTCCTTCCGGCACAAGTTCCTCATCACGACGCCGGCCCAGTACTGCATGTCTGTACTGTGATGTCGAACGGTGAACTTCTCCACGAGAGGGAAGATGTTGAAGTCGTTGGGGAGCAGGTACTCTTCCTCCAACTCCTTTTCCTCGCATTGATCCATGGCCACGTTGTCACCGTCCAGGTAGCGCAGCTCCTTGCCGACCTTGAGCCTAGGGACCAAGTGGCTCTTCTGGAAATAGGACCGCAAGCCGCAGTACTTGGAAACGTAGGCCAGCAGCTGTAGGGACATCAAGACATCTTCCTCGCGGGGCATCGCAGCAAGCATCTGGGCGTTTGGGGCGAATTGTCGGTCGAGAAGGTATCGAGGAACGCTGGCATTAGGGATTGCTGGTTGAGGTGGCGTTACCATGGCAGGTCGGTTGGGGGACAAACCGATTGGAGCCACGGGGGTAGGAGCCGTAGTGGTAGCATTGCTAGTGTCGACAGGGCCACGGTGGGTGATGTTGAAGGCTCCAGTTTCCTGTGTCTCGGAGACGGTAGGCGTGTTGAGGTCCATGGTGGTGGATGCGGCGAGAATACTCTCTCCCTCATCCATGGTGATGTCCTGAATGTTGACAGCAGACTGAACCTCGTTCCCGGTACCTGACATTTCCGCATCGGGAGATTCATCAGAGGGAGCATCATCGCCGACCAGATCATCTGAATCGACGGTCGAGTTCTGGTGCCTGATGGAGGGACGGCGACGGGATCGACTCGTAGGCGCCAACATCGAGGTAGGTCGAACGGTGGGCGAACGCATTTGCGGGGGTGGGAGCGGAGTCGTTGGAGACGACGGTTGCGAAGTTAGATTTGCGTTGCCGATGGACATCATCGATGCGAGGCGGTCGACGTCACGAACGGGTCGAACGAAAGCATCTTGGGTCTCAGCGGGAGGAACGGCTGGTGCCAAAGGCTGAATGACTTGACGGGAAGGAGTGGCTACAGCATTGCGAGCCTCGGCAGCACGGTAGTGGTGATGGTGGTGATGATGGTGGTGGTGACGGTGAGGCGGGAAAGCAGGCCTTTCAGCAGGCCCGGCCAGAGAGTACTGAGAATTTGGAGTTGTTTCAGTATGTTGCTGCTGGTCGGCAGTGGAGCTGGAGGACGAGGAGCCGGTATAGGTAGCAGATACGTCAATAGAAGGAGGAGGAGCCTGTCGTCGGGAAGATCTCTGGTCAACCTCAACGCGGCTCGACCTGTTGGTGAAGGATGGAGCCTTATGAATGCTGCGATGCTCGTGGCTCCTGTGGCGGTGGTGATGATCCTTGCTCTTGTCATCCGACTTGTCTCTGCACTTTTCGGTGACCTTGATGTAGTTATCAAGAATGGTAGCGATGACAGGGACCATGTCGGCCTCGACGACGCGAGTTCGAACATTTTCAGTTCCTCTGACGCCAATGTTGACGACGCACTGGAAGGCCAAGTTCCACTTCCACATATCCATCATGTCCTTGCTGCGTCCGCGTTTCAAGATGCACACCAAGCGCTCGATGCCGCCATCGACGGTAAGAATATCGCGGATTCGAGCGGACGAGGTGGTGAGGTAGGCGAGATGATTGAGTGAGTTAATGAGAGGGAGGGTGGATGTGCAATCGAGGGCTCTCCGGTCATAGAGGGCAGTGGTGATGCCGACCGACGCCTTGTTGACGTTTGGAATACTGAAGTTAACTTCTCTCATCTTGAAGAGCGGTCAAGATGGCTTCGAGAATCGAGGTAGAAGTCGGATTGGGCCAGGCAGTGCAGCCGTGGGAGGGTACGAGAGTGGAATGTCCCTTCCAGCTAGGTCGGCCCCTTCGTCGGGGATGATCGAAATGAACGGTGTATCGGGACTCGGCGTGTCGAGAATTACACCTGATGCGTGCAGAGAAATGGTAAGAGCGGAGGAGAAGTCGAGTATATGCAAGAGGGTTGCTCGACGGTGGCGATATTGTATGTATGTGTGTGGTAGGATAGGGTTGGATTGGATCAGATCGTGCGTGAGCGGACTCGTCTCGATTCGATGCTAGTTTCGTACCGCGCGAGGGGTTGGGTGCGTGGTCAAGGAAACTGCAAGGCTCCTCGTGCCGCTCGTTGAATAGGAAGTCGGTTGAGAGTTCGTTGGACGAACGGAAAGAGGGATGAGTGTTGTCGTACTGGGGTTTTTTTTTTTTTTTTCCTTTTTTTTTCTACGAGGGAAAGAGGTGATGTGGAGGTGGAGGAGAAAGACAGGCGTGAGAAGACGTGGAGGGTGAAGGGAGACGGAATAGTCTGGTTGTGTTTCAGGACCGACACCCGGAAGCGTGAACACGGAGTGCGGTGAAATGGGCAACAGCGTCAGGCCTGTCCTGAGAGACAATGCAGATAGGAACCGGAGCCGTTGAGCAATACGCAACCGATCTGGCACGCAAATGCAGGATGGCGGGCGATCGAGACGTGGCCGTACACCGAGTAGAGAGTAAACAGATGGCAGGCGAAAAAAAAAAAGACGGGGGAGGTTGGGAAAATAGAGAAGGAGAGGTTCGGAGAGGAGAGGAGAGGAGAGGAAGAAGCAGACGACGCAGATGAATGGATGCATCCGCACGCACGCGAGATTTGATGAGCAGTGGGCAGTGGGCTTTGGACATGGGCAACAGCGGCAATAGGCTTGGGCGATCTCAGAACAGCACCTGCCCAGCGGTATTGATCACCTACCTCAGGTACCTACCTCACCTATACCTCCAGGTCATCTTTTTCAACAGGCTCACTCACACAGGCCAAATTTCAGCAGGTTGACCGGATTGGAGAGGATACAGACAGCCACAGCCTGTACTAATCCGTCCAGCAGACCTGCGGCAGTAGTAGTGCAACAGGGAGCGGGCACCAGCCTAAGCAGGCGCGAGCAAAAGGGAGTGGGTTACGTACCGGGTCTTACCGTTGATAAGGTACCTATGAGTGGCACTGGGAAACTGGGAGGAGGCGCGAAAAGTACTTCTAGAGATACCTTACCTAGGGAAAGGGGAAAAAAAACACTGCAACCTCAGCACTGGGGCCCGACCTGAAGGGCTCCACGTCCGCCGAGCGCTCCAAAACCAACGATTCCAACTGTGACGAGTTTGCGAGGCCCCCAAGTGACTGAACCAGGGCTTTCATATGGTGGCTCGGTAGCTGTGGATGGCAGAAGGGGTTGGTGGATTCACTGGGATGGGATAATTCGAAGGGACGACGCACCAGCCAATTACTTTTGGGACGGATTTTCTAAAGAGAAAAACGTATCCAACCCTCTATTTTTTTTGGTTCCCCGGGCCAAGCGCCGCGGATGTCGTTACAACAGCTCGCTGTTAAGCACACAATATGTCCTAGGCCAGACTGGTTCTTAGCGGTCGATGCCTCGATGGGTTTGGTAATCCTCTGAGCTGTTTTTAGTCCATGGGCATCTTTCAGTGCCGAGAAGAACAAAAGCGGGGTGACATGCGACTGCTTTTGTCTTCGATATACTATGCGAAGCCAGAGTTACAGGTCATTGTAGAGACATGGCCGAGAGAGAGACAAAGTGTTTGACAAGACTCGGTCTCTGTGCCAGCGCGCTCTTGTTTCCCGCCGATATCATGACAGTAAAACCAACCTGAAAGGCTTTTGTCGAGGACGACATCTGTGCTCACCTCACCGAAAATCTAAATCGCATTGGGGAGAGTTGAAAAAAAAAGCCATCAGGTACCCACCGGACGCGCCGTGAAGTTCGCACCCGCCACCGGCCGGATGCGGCGAGCGGGATACTGTGCATGTTCTGGAAGTAGCATGTCCGTCTCATGCTCATGAGGTGCACTCTGCTGCGTAGCTCCCGCGCGCTCTCACCGTCTATTGAGTCGTGTTGGCCCTCCCGTCCCGTCGCATCGTGCTCTTTTCCCAGACACCTGGAACTGATGTCTTCTCTTTCTCTGCGAACCGAACCCTAAGGGACCTTACCAACCTACCTTACCTTAGGTACCTAGGTAGTTGGTAATCTAGGTAGATACCTCAGTACTTCCGTCGGCCCTTGCCTGCCGAGTCGAGTCCCCGATTATCGAGCCGTCGGTTCGGGTCACCATCGCTCTTGCGCACACGCGCGCGCGGCCCCTTTTCCGCACATTTCAGGGCATATTGTAAGCAGTCTGTGCTGGGAGACTCTGCATGATATCGAGCCACCGCGGCACGTCGCGGTAGGATCAAGGCACGACTAATCCGTTGCATGCAAAACAGAACAGAACAGATCGAGAAGGATATGAAGACGGCTTCAATAGCCCAAGGACACAAGTTGCCCTTTGACTTTGACGTGCGACACAAGCGGTTGCTCGTTGGTGCATGAATGGCCGTGTAGTGATTGCAATTGTTATGAGGATTCCGTTCTCTCTGACCGCCTTCTTCCGAGGAAATGTAATCAGTAGCAAGACGAGAAGAAGCAACATGAGATGGATCGATGTGGGCTTGTGGCACCTCAAAGGTTTAGTCAAGTCAACAATAGTAAATACAAAACCCTACCCCGAGCGGCAGATTGAGTCAGTTTGGTCATTATCCTTCGTTACGTCAACTTCGCAGAAAGCCCTTTTTTCCCCCCTCGCGTTGGAGCCGGCACGCAACGGCCGTTCGCGCTACTTTTTTGTTGCTGGTCCGGTTTGATGTCGGCGACCTACTCTATTCTTATACTTAAATTATTGGACTAGTCAAGTCACTGTGCTGTGGACGGCCCGGCTCTCGTAATGGTGGTCCGACTGCAATTTGCGCCTCATGGCCGGCCTCCAAGGATGCTCCCATCTCGACGCCCTCACCAGGAGCTGCTGGATGGGATTGGGATATGCATTCTCGTTACCCGGAATTGGAATGGAAACAGTCTTCAGCAATCGTTAGGAGGGGCACTTGTCCCAGATCCTATTTTCAACGGTCGTTTTCCATCCCACAGCCAGCGCAGTTTCCGTAGCGGGCTTTGAATGCCTGTCTCTGCTGTACCTGGCCAAGCTCCGAAGGGTATCCTGGAGCAGTGAGGTCATGCCGTATTGGAGGAGGCACCCGACCTCAGAAGCAGCCCACAGCCAGAGGGCACAGACACAGACATGTATCAAACTTACTGAAAATGTGCCTCAGTGCAAAAAATAGACTAGCGTGGCCGAGAACCTCCCTCTTTTTTTTCTTTAATTTTTTTGGGGGATACCTTAACGTAAGGTACCTCATACTGTATTTGAGAGTTCAGCCCTGCCTCAGCTTGACCTTAGCCTTTTCCTGTCCCATACCAACTCAGAGATACTAGATATTAGTATATAACTTCTGGTCTATAGCTCTCAGGGCTAAGTCCCACGAGGTTGAATAAATAAAATATATATATCTTATATGAAAACAAGTAAGAATAACATATTCTTAATATAAAGTTTCCTAATTCAAGATCTAGAATTCTTCTTTTAGTAACTTCCCGTGAGAAGACCTCTGAATATCATACCTAGAACCGTTAGCATGGGACGGCGCTAACGTTTGAAATCCCTGGGTAGGTATAAGTATCCTTCGAGGCCTCGCCTTTAGGCTGGTAACGGGGTCAGTACGGCGATTGTCGAATGGTCATTGCAACTGCGTCTCTGTCTCCCGGTGCCCACCGCCAGCTAAACCCAACCACATGCACCAAGCCGAACCATGGGCCATGGCCCGGAAATGCACGACACGATGCCAGCAGCTCACACATGGCACGGTGGAAATCCCATCTGTTAACTCGGACTCATGTTTATTTGCCATCTCGACTGGGCCTTCCGTTCTGAACGCAGCCGATCAAAGTCAGGTGTGAACGCTTCACCGCTGGCGCTGGAGCTAGCCCACATCTACGATCCTGCTTATTTTAGAACTTCACCTTCTTGCCGTCCTCTTTGATGCGACACCTCTCAATTGCTCTGGCGGTTCACCAGGCTATTCAAGGAGCCAGAAGTCGTGAGTTGTTGTGAGCCTATGCCACAGTATTGCCGCCTGATACCCAACGGCAACGCTGCAGAAACCCCGGCTCAAGATGGCATCGCGGCAGAAGCCGGACATGGCAATTAATCAACCCGGTCAATAAGACGAGGTGAACCCACCCACGATTAATACATAGATTCGAATGGCGCACGGGCTCCCTCTTCCTTCTTTCGGAACTCCTACCGTCCAGCATGGACGGGGGCTGGGGCTCTACTAATTGGCCGTGCGGGTGCGTCCTTTTTCTTGCCGCCTCTGCTATCTTAATTACTAATAGCGCTTAAAATAATAATAAATAGTTTAGAAAACCGAGTTATTGGGTATTAATCCTTTAACTATTTTATTAGGTGATCGTTTAGTTATTGCTAATTTTGCATTATTATATTCGAACTATAGTCGTGGGATATTATTAGGCTATTTAGATAGGTCTTCTAACGCGCTAAGATAATGTTAAAGAGCTAATTCGATTTATTAGATATAACGTTCTATTTAACTATCTATTTATAAGTAATAAGCTATAAAGTAGATAAGGTTAGTTCCTATACCTTTCTATATTATACCTTATATCTAAGATAAGAACTTTAGGTTATAATTACTTAGAATTATTTTTAAAATACCCTAGTTATTATTTATTAGTTATTAAAATAGCTATTTACCCTAATCCTAGGCTATATATATATTAATTTACCTAGTTTTATTATATTTTCTTCAGAGAGTTTATTAATAATTATTATTATATAATTAAGTCTATTAGCTATTATAAGTAATATAAGAAGGAAGTCGATTAAGATAAGAAAGTATAAATAAGGGGGAGGTAGGATTAGTTATAAGTTACTATAAGCCTTATAATATCGGGTTTAGAAGACTTTATAAGTTAGATATATCTTAAGATAGTTATATAGCTTACGAAGGCTATTATAGATATAGTAGTTAAATAGAAACTTAGATAATTTAGTATAGCTAAGGTAATTATTATTATAAATAGTACTAAAAATATTAGAAATATAGGATCGTAGGATAATAAGTTAATTAGTATTATCTAGTAAGACCTTCTATAGGAGGCTATAGTATAATTTAAATAGGAGTATTACTATATTAGCCCTAAGTTTAGCGTTCTATTAGACCTAAGTTATAATAAGTACCTAGATTAGGTTATTATAATATCCCTATTAGATTTTAGCTTTAAAGCTAGGAGAGATTATAGTTAGTACTACTAATAGGTAGTCTATTATAGAAGTTAGATATAATAGAATACCTATAACTTGCAGTTTAGGTAGTAACTAGATAGGTAGGAGTTATATAGGTTAATTAGTTATATAAAACGTAAGATATTTATCTTAGTTATTAGGTAGGTTATTAAGAATACTACTAATAGTTACTTTTATTTTCTTAGTTTATTATACCTCTATTATAATAGGTAGTCTGCTAAGGGCGTCGGGATAATATAATCTTTACTAGGTTTATAGGTAAACTAGACGTTAAATTAGGAGATATATTCTATAGATCTAATAATTTTTTTTATTAACTCCTATATGTATAGTTATATTAGTAATATTAAGTTATTTAGATAAGTTAACAATTAATTTATAGTCTATAAATATTATAACTAGTAGGACTTCTATAGCGTTAACTTAGTATTAGGTTTTTACTAATATCTATATGTAACTAGAGATTTTAAGTTCTATAGACTAATATCTCTTCTTAATACGTATTAATAATTATAAAAGGAAGGTAATAGGTTTAATAGATATTCTAAGAGGATATTATAGGATTTTTTTATTTACTATTATTTATAAGGAACAATAGCGGGTGCAGGGTGCAGAGCCACGCTATTAGCAAAACGTTAGCGAATTATTAGTAAATATATATACCCTTAAGAAACCTCTATAAGCTAGAGACTTAGAAGGTTAAGTAATAGTTTAATATAACTATATATACCTACGTTTTAATATTCTAGCCCTTCCTAGTTTAGGCTTATAGCTATACTCTTATAACTCTATTACTTCTACCTTAATTTAAGAAACTAGCGCTAGTTAGAATATTTAAAATAAACTAGTAATAGTATACTAAGAAATTAGTAATAGAGTTTAATTATAATAAACTCTAAGCTAGGTATATAGAATATAACTAATAGGGTCTTAGCTAATATAATATAAGTTACTTACTAAGCCCTAAGATATAAGGAATATAGCGCGGATATTATAGTAAGGGGATAGATAACTCTAGTAATAATATAGTAGGAGAGATAACCCTAAGGGGGTAGGCCTAGTCCTAGATAGTACTAGAGTAAGTAGACTAACCCTTATTTAATAAATAAATAGTAAGTAGTAGCTAATAGGGTACCCTACTTAAGACCCCCTAAGAAGCTAGCGTCTTAGGTATCCTTACCTAAGTAATAGGACTACTATAGAGATAGTAAGAGAGCCTTATAGAGTAGATATATCTATAATAGTAGTAATATAAGGAATAAACTAGTACCCTATTATAAGAACTTACTAACTACCTAGTAACAAGGTACCTATAGAGAGAATATAAGAAACCCCCTATATATAACTATTATATTATAAGTAAGGACTTTACTATAGACTAGGTTAGTAATTAGATCTAGGTAATTAAAAATAGATACTAACTACGCGCTAGTAGTATACTAGAGTAATATATCTAATAAGCGCTTCTAAAGATAAGCTTATCCCTATAGACCTAGTAGTAATATTATAAGGCTAGGCTAAAAGGAGACTTAGCTTAGGCTAACTTTATAATATTTATTTACTAATAATATATTAACCTAGAGCTTTAAGAGTAGAGGTACTATAAAAAGCTAGATATAATAAGGTAGAAAGAGATATAATTACTAATATAGCTTTTTACTAAATAGTTAGTAATATATTAGAACTTAGGTATAGTTAGTATAGAAGATAGTAAGGCTAAGGCTTATATACTATACTTCTAACTAGCCCCCTTTTTATATAAGGAGCTTAAATATTAGAAAGTTAAAACATAGACTATAAGGGATATAGCTATAAAAATAGAATGCTTATAAGAGATATATTACTAATAGGGTAATAAAACCCTATAGAGCGAAAGTAGGAAGTAATATATAAGTAAAGAGTATATACTAAGGGTCCCCCCTATAGCGAGGGCGAGCTGAATGGGGGGTTAGTAAGGCTCTAGCTATAAAACCACGCGAGGTTCCTAGAGCCTAATACTTTATATAAGAATAGGTATACAAGTAGCAAAGGGGATGCTAAAACAGCCTGAATAATAGATATTAATAGGCTGAGTAATATGGTGATAAAAGCTGATAAATTTAAGCATAAGGAAGTATTTTTCAATAGATTCTTGATAGAATAATTTGATATGAAATCATTAATATTATTAATATTATTTCTAAGTTATAAATCCTGCCCTCACGAAGTGAGGGGTAAGATATTCTGAAATGTAACTATAAAGTAGTAGTTTATTAAGCAGAAATCGCGCTTGGATTACTATGTGGTCTATGCGCAATTTCTATATATTTATAGCTATAAAGCTAGGGATAATAAATATATATATATATATAAGGTCATTACTATTATTAGAATTTATATAGATTTTTAAAGTATTTATTCTAAAAAGGAAATACTTTTATAGTTATTATTTTATATTTTATGGTTACTAAAGAGATATTATATAGGTATATAACTATATATACTATAGTTATTTATTAAAGTTTATATAACCCTTATAAGATTATTATAGAGTTTTTTAAGATATACCTTCGGTATTCTTACACCCCCCCGTAAGGTATATATTTTATTTATATATAACTTATTATTACATTATATTATATTATATTATATTATATTATATTATATTATATTATATTATATTTCACACTATCTTTATAAGTTATTTACTCTAATATAAAAACTCTTAAAACCCGGTGGGAAAAATAAAGAGGAAATTCTTAGAGTATTATATAATATTTACTAGTAGAAAAACCTAAAAACCTAACTCTTATAGGTATAAAAGGAAACCTAGACTTTTATTATTATTTGAGTCTAATAATTTAGATTTATAATGCGGTTATTATTATTCTTATTTATATTATTATCATTATTTATATTTTTATTGTTATTATTACCTATTATGCGTAATAGATTATAGAATTTTATCCTGCCTAAAGGCTTTATTAATATATCCGCAATATTATTACTAGACTATATATAAAAGAGGAATATTTCTTCTTCTATAACTAGATTCCTAGTAAAATAATATTTTATATTAATATGCTTAGCTTTTTTATGAAATTTAGGATTCTTAGCTAATTTTTAAGCTAAGATATTATCTATAAGTATTTTAGGCTTTATAAGGCTTTTATAGCCTAAAGTATTAAGCATAAAGTTATAGCTATTATATATATATAAGGCCTCCTTTGCTATATTAGATAAAGCTATATATTCGGCTTCGCAGCTTGATAAGGCTACTGGTTTTTATTTAGAAGAAGAATAGGATATAAGATTATATAAACCCTATATGAATATATAAGCTAAGGTTGAGTTTTGATTTTTAAGATCTCGTGCCTAATCTAAATCCGTAAATCTAATTATATTATTATTATTAGGTATATCCTTACTATAGTTATATATTAAACTATAGTTAGGGAATTTATATATGTATCCCTATATTCTATTAAGAGCTATAAAGTGCTCTTTAGAGGGATTACTACTATATATTATTGAGCTCGGAATTACGCCGCAGCCCCTTCGCAAAAAGACTACAACAAATTCACCCAGTTCGCAGGCATAATTCGGGAAACACTATATAGGTATTTTAACCTATACCCTCTACTAGTTAAGGAAAATAATATAGGAACCCTATATAATCTTACTACTCGCAAGCAAACCCCTATATAAAGTCAGACGCGCGCTATACTAGGGCTAATTATATTAGAGCTAAACGGGCTACTAAGGCTCTCGTAGCAAAGCTACTATACGAGATAACTCCTTAACCTAAAAGGTTAACCTTTTAGTAAGGTGCTAAAGGTGCTATAAAAGCTACTATATAAGATAACTCCTTAACCTAAAAAGTTAACCTTCTAGTAAGGTACTACAAATACTACTATATAAGAGGTAACTTCTTAACTAAAGAGATCTTTCTTAAGAGGTTCTTATAGCTAGAAGTATAAGAAGCTCTATTACTATAAGGAGGGCTTTATACCTCTCCCTCTTCCTTATCCTTATCCCTTAATTATATTAATACTAAACCTTATATATAAAAATACTAAGCTTATATAAGGTATACCTTTTAATATTAATAATATATAAGAGCTTATTAGAGAGTTTAATATTAATATAATTAATAAAACCCGCTCCTTCTTTAACTACTTTATTATATATAGAGAGTATATTATTAGTATAGCCCTTAAGAGGGCTTTTATTAATACCCCTAGAGGGGATACTTATTATTATATTATAGCTAAGTAAGTAGACTTAGTAATAGAAGCTAGGTAGGTTATTATATACCCTATAGAGTAGCCCTTCTTTAAGTAGGTCCTCTATATTATTAAGGCAGAGGCAGCC
Source organism: Colletotrichum ledebouriae (assembly GCA_036785755.1). NCBI lineage: Eukaryota > Fungi > Ascomycota > Sordariomycetes > Glomerellales > Glomerellaceae > Colletotrichum > Colletotrichum ledebouriae. The sequence continues at coordinate 87,366 of JAVHLU010000107.1, forward strand.
TAGGCCCCTTAGGGCTTAAATATTAGTAAGTACGGCTTGCGCCGACTATAATATAGAGAGAGCGTTACTAATAATAGCATAGCTATAAAGGCGTTAGCTAACCCGATTAAATAAGAGGATTAGCGGACGAAGTAGTAATAGAGGCGGTATTAGCAGCGCGGGTAGTACGCGAGAGGAAAAGTTAATAGTTTTATAGTCTATTAAATAATTAAAAACCACGTTATTATCGATATAAAGTTAAAGATTATAAGGCTATCTAGTATAACGGGCATATATAAGTGCAGCTATAGTTAGGAAAGTTATAATTATATAACCGAAGGCTATATATTATTAGGAGGCGCGGAGTTAGAAGGTCTATTGCACTTCAGTAGGTAAAATCACTATGCAGTAGCCAGAGGCCTAACTAAGAATATATTATATATCCTTTAGTATTATAATAGTAGATAGACTCTATATACTTATATACTAACTAGTTTTATAATAGCTACTTATATAAACCTAAGCGCTAGTTTTTTATTCTTAAACTAGGAGTTCTTTATTAATAGCCTAACGACTTATCCCTAATAGTAGGTCTATTCCTTATACCTCGCGCTATAATACTTAGCTTATACCTTAATAGCCTTCTACTACTATTCCTAAGCCTTCTTATAAAGCCTTGAAATATGTTTAATTCGCTCCCTTATACCCTATACTATAACCCTATTTATAGGGGTTATATATTCTATATAGCGCAGGTAGTAGCTATATAAGGCCTCTATTAGTAAGTAGCTAGTAGTGCTATAGTAACTATTATTATATATAAACTTAGCCTCGGGTAACTAAATAGCTTATTCTTATAGCGAGTTACTAGTATATACTTATAAGTACTTTTCTAATATCTAGTATATCCTTTTAAACTACCTATTAGTTTAGGGGTAATATATAATAAAGAGGTAGTACTTAATAGCCCTCTCTCTTATAAATTCCTTTTAAAATTAGCTAGTAAGGAGCTTATCTTAGTTACTAATAATACCCTCTAGGGTACTAAAATAGCACTTAACCTATTTATAGATAATCCGCGCTAACTTAGTAGCTATTAGCTACTTCGTTATTAGGATAAATATAGCGAACTTAGTTATCTAGTATATAATAATAAGAACTACGTCGTATTCCCCGCCTTTATACTAATAGCTTAGTAATAGTCTAGTAATAAAGTCTATACTAATTTCCTAAAATAGGTGCGCTAATAGGGGTAATAGGTATAACTTTCTATAGGGCTTATGCCTTAGAATACAGATCCCTTAGTATATATAGTACCCTATAACGTAATTATATATATCTATAGCTAAGTTTAGCTAATAGAACTTCCTCGAGATTAACTTAGTAGTCTTATTTACCCCTATATAACCCGCCCTATAGTCGTTATAGTATTAGTAAAGGATTTTAAGTCTTAGGGACCTCTCCTATAGTATCTCTAACCTTCCCTTATAGAATAAGGTTCTATAGCTGTTAATTATATAGCCCCTATAATTACTAGCTAGTCTATATACCCTCTCTAATTAGGTCTCGTAGTATAAGTCGTTAGCTTATAGTCTATAGATAAGATTTTCTATTACTTTAGAGGGTTACTAACTATATACTATTTTACTTATTATAAGCTCCCTTATAACTTAGCGTAGGATATATTACTATACTATAATAACCCTAGCTCTAAGCGAGTCCTCTAGGTTAATAACCTCTCGCTAAGCGTTCTCTACGTTTTCTCTTACTCTTTAGCGTTAGGTTATTATAGATATTATAGTTATAATAGTATTAGTATATTATAAAGCGTTATACTAACTAGAGACTAAGGCGTCTCTACCCCTAGAGCTATCTATTTAGAAAGGGTATCGTTTTATACTAGCCCTTATAGTATTAATAAATACTTTTAAGGTCTCTATATTACCTTATAAAGTAGTAATACTTATCTAGAGGTCTATTAGTAAGTTACTAATAAACCTTAGCTTCCTTACTAGGCTTAGGAGTATATTATAATATTTTACCTCCCCCTTTATATAGTTTAGCCTCCTAGATAGCCTATTTACTAGATTTATAACCCCTAATCTATACTCTAAGTTAAAGTTAAATACTAAGAGTTTATATACCTATCTAATAAGCCTTCCCTAAAGGTCCCGCGCTAATATACTAATAACTCCTTTTAGCGCCTAGTAATCTATTAGGATTATAAACTTCTTTAATATACCCTAAAGGTAGTAAGCCTAGTAATTTAGGCTTTTAACTATAGCGAGAAGCTCTTATTAGCTTACTCTATAATACTACTTAGTATTACTAAGCTTTTATAAATAATAAGTAACTAGTTACTACTAGCTATTAATATATTATAATAAGATACTAGATATAGCTTTTATAGAAGTATTTATTTTAACCCTTATTTTATAAGTTAGGTCTTAATATTAGAGAATAGTTACTATATAGAAAGCGGCTTAGAGCTATTTAAAAGCCTATTAAGCCCCTTCTAGCTAGTAAAACTCGCTTCCCTTCTTATTATTCTCGCTACTCTTTAGTAGGGATATTATAAGGGCTATAATACCTAAATAGCTTATAATAAACTTATAGTAGAAATTATAAAATCCTAGGAAAACTTAGATCTCCCTATATATCTTAAGTAGCTTCTATTTAATAATAGCTTAGATATAGGTTTAGTTTATTAATATACCTTTAGGTATAATAATATACCCTAGGAACTCTACTTATTATTAGTAGAACCTATACTTATTAAGCTTAGTATATAGCGCTTATTAGTAAAGCCTATAAAGTACTTAGTAAAGGTCCTTTATATACTACTCTCTTATTTTAAAGTAAATTATAATATTATTTATATAAGTAATATAATAAGTATCTAGTAGCTTAGCAAGCGCTTAGTAAATATACGCCTAGAACGTCGCTAGGGTATTTATAAGTCTAAATAGTATAATAGTATATTTAAAGTACTTATAATAAGTCCTAAAAGCTATCTTCTAGTAGTCTTCTAGCTTAATATAAATATAATAATATATATCTTAAAGATTAATCTTTAAGATCTATTTCGCTCCCTAAAGCCTATCTAATAGCTTACTAATAAAAGGGAGTAGATATTAGTTCTTTAGTATTACCTTATTAAAGCCTTAATAATCTATATAAAGGTATAAGGATCCGTCCTTCTTAAGTATAAAGAGAATAGGGGTACCTACCTCGCTTATTAAGGGTTAGATCCGCGCTATTACTTAGTTATTAGTAATATACTAGTAGAGCTCCTCTAGCTAGTATTTATTTAGTAGGTAGATAGGCTTATATAGAGGTTTCTTCTTTTTAACTAAGTTAATAGTATATTCTATACCCTCTAGGGCTAGGTATTCCTTTACTAATTACTTATTAAACGTTACCTATTTACTAAGTAGCTCTAGTAGTAATTCTACTTCGCCCTCTAAGGTATCCTCTTTACCTAGGGCCTCTATTAGTAGCTTATAAGGGGTAATATTCCCTAATATATATATAATATAAGCCCTCTAGCTATTTTTAATAACCTCCTATATAAATACTAATAGCTTAGTAATACTAAGGCGCTTATATCCCTAGGTATTCGTCTAGGTATTAATTATAATACCCTCCTTTCGTATAAAGTATTATAATAAGAGGAGGTCCCTTACTCCTTTAGGGCGGGGAGCTTTAGTAAAGAGTTATTATATCTTCCTTAGTTATCCCCCTAAGTTAATAAGGAAGAAGGTTAACTAGTATATATTCTAGCCTATTATAGAGGACTTATTAAACCCTTCTAATATAGGGGTGCGCGCTACTATAGGGTATAATTATAAGGATTTTACTAGTTAATTATTAATAATATTAACTTAGGAATAGGAATCTATATCTACTATTACTTCTTATTTAGTAATATTCTAGAGAATAATTACTTATCCCTTTATAATATCTCCCCTTAAGAAGGTATCTAGTTTTTATATAAGTATAGGGGTTACTAGTATAATCCCCTAGCTTACTTATTTTCTAATAGGTTAAGTTCCTTAACCTCTTTTATAGATTAAATTATATTAACCCTTACCTTCTTAGTAAACGCTTAGTACCCTACTAGCGTTTTATTTATACTTCGTTATTTATTTAAGTAATCTACTCTCCTATACCCTTTTATCTTATAGCTAAAGTATATTAAGGGGTTAGATATTATAGGTTATATATTAGAGCTAAATATAAGCTAGGCCCTATTAGATCCCTATAATATACTACTAACTAGTTAGTAAGGTATTAGGCTCTAGGAACCTCGCGTAGCTCTATAGCTAGAGCTCTACTAGCTCCCCTTTTAGCTCGCCTTTACTATAGGGGGGACCCTTAGTATATACTCTTTACTTATATATTACTTCTTACTTTTACTTTATAGGGTTTTACTACCCTATTAGTAATATATCTCCTATAAGTATTCTACTTCTATAGCTATATCTCTTAGTTTCTATATTTTAACCTTCTGATTTTTAAGCTCTTTATATAAAAAAGGGGCTAGTTAGAAGTATAATATATAAGCTTTAGCCTTACTATTTTCTATACTAACTATACCTAAGTTCTAATATATTACTAACTATTTAGCGAAGAACTATATTAATCACTATATCTCCTTCTACTTTATTATATCTAGCTTTTTATAATACCTCCGCTCTTAAAGCTCTAGGTTAATATATTATTAATAAGTAAACGCTATAAAGTTAGCCTAAGCTAGGTCTCCTTCTAGCCTAGCCCTATAGTATTATTACTAGGTTTATAGGGATAAGCTTATCTTTATAAGCGCTTATTAGATCTATTACTCTAGTATACTACTAGCGCGTAGTTAGTATCTATCTTTAACCGCCTAGATCTAGTTACTAACCTAGTCTATAGTAAAGTCCTTACTTATAGTATAATAGTTATATATAGGGGGTTTCTTATATTCTCTCTATAAGTACCTTATTACTAGGTAGTTAGTAAGTTCCTATAGTAAAGTAGTAGTTTATTCCTTATACTACTATTATTATAAATATATTTACTCTATAAGACTCTCCTACTATCTCTATAGTAGTCCTATTGCTTAGGTAAGGATACCTAAGATACTAATTTCTTAGGGGGTCTTAGGCAGGGTGCCCTATTAGCTACTACTTACTATTTATTTACTAAGTAAGGGTTAATTTACTTACTCTAGCGCTATTTAGGACTAGGCCCGCCCCCTTAGGGTTATCTCTCCTATTATATTATTACTAAGGTTATTTATCCCCCTATTATAGTATACGCGCTATATTCCTTATATCTTAGGGCTTAGCGAGCGACCTATGTTATATTAGCTAAGACCTTATTAGTTATACTCTATATACCTACCCTAGAGTTTATTATAGTTAAACTCTATTACTAATTTCTTAGTATACTATTACTAGTCTATTTTACATATTATAACTAGCGCTAGTTTCTTTAATTAAGGTAGAAGTAATAGAGTTATAAGAGTATAGCTATAGGCCTAAACTAGGAAGGGCTAGAATACTAAAACGTAGGTATACGTAGTTATATTAAACTATTACTTAAGCTTCTAAGTCTCTAGCTTATAGAGTTTTCTTAAGGGTATATATATTTACTACTAATTCGCTAACGTTTTGCTAATAGCGTGGCGCTATACCCTATACCCGCTATTGTTCCTTATAGTATTTATACTATAGGCGTGGGCTTTGTTTTAAGCTATATAAGGCTTTATTTAGCTTGTATATTAAGCTATTATCTATTAGATTATTATTATTATATATTAACTTATTAGTATTTTTACTATATACGAAACTAGTAGGTATCCTCACATACAGATCCTTATTAATATCTGCGTGGGTAAAAGCAGTAGTAATATTAAACTGCTTTAATATATAGTTATGCTTTATAGCAAACATTAATATAGATCTATAGCTGGCCTCTGGCCACTACATAGTGATTTTACCTGCTTAAGTGCAATAGACCTTCTAACTCCGCGCCTCCTAATAATATATAGCCTTTAGTCACGTGATTATAACTCTCCTAACTATAGCTATACTTATATATGCCTATAGCCTCACGATCTTTAACTTTATATCGATAATAACGTAGTTTTTAATTATTTAAACTATAAAACTATCGACTTTTCCTCTTACGCACTACCCGCGCTACTAATACCGCCTCTATTACTACTTCGTCCGCTAGCTATACTATCGTTAGTAACGCTCTCTCTATTAGTTAGCGCAAGCTGTACTTACTAACGTTTACCTAGGCCGCCTAGGCTACCTCTACCTTAGTAATATAGAGGACCTACTCGAAGAAGGGCTACTCTATAGGGTATATAATAACCCGCTAAACTTCTACTACTAAGCTTACTTACTTAGCTCTAATACTATTATACCTTATAGAGTCCCCTATAGGGGTATTAAAGTAAGCCCTCTTAAGGGCTATACTAATAATACGCTCTCTATATATAGTAGAGTAATTAATAAAGGAGCGGGTTTTATTAGTTATATCGAGGCTATACTCTCTAGTAATCCCCTCTATATTATTTATATTAAAAGGCGTGCTTCGCTTAGGCTTAGTATATTTATATATAGGGTTTAGTACTAATATATTTAAGGGATAAGGATAAGGAAGAGGGAGAGGTATAAGGCCCTATTTATAGAGCTTCTTATACTTCTAGCTATAAGAACCTCTTAGGAAAGACCTCTTTAGTTAAGGAGTTACCTCTTATATAGTAGCGTTCGTAGTACCTTGCTAGAAGGTTAACCTTTTAGGTTAAGGAGTTATCTTATATAATAGCTTTTCTAGGCTATGAGAGCCTTAGTAGCCCGTTCGGCTCTAATATAATTAGCCCTAGTATAGCGCGCGTCCGACTTTATAATATTTAGAGGGTTTGCTTGCAAGTAGTAGGAATATATAAGGTTCCTATATTATTTTCCTTAACTAGTAGAGGGTATAAGTTAAAATACCTATATAATATTTCCTAAATTATACCTGCGAACTAGGTGAATTTGTTATAGTCTTTTTGCGAAGGGGCTGCGGTGTAATTCCGAGCTTAATATAGATCTATAGCTTTCAGGCTTATAAGTAGTACTAAAAGTCTCAAGGTAATCTATAATAATGTGCTGGTTGAAACCTTGAACTACCTAACGGGCTTTATATTTATTATTATTATTATTATTATTATTATTATTATTATTATTATTATTATTATTATTATTATTATTATTATTATTATTATTCTTATTATTATTCTTATTATTATTCTTATTATTATTCTTATTATTAT